>VWZT01013644.1:15283-34910 GCA_013397055.1 Pachycephala philippinensis | reverse complement strand
CCAGCTCGGGAGAGGCGTCTCTGCCCCTTCTCCTCCTCCTTAGCCACTGGCACAAAGGGATTGTTTTGTCCTCCCCTCTGAGTCCCTTTTGAGCTTCCAGCCTCCCTGCATCAATTTTAGGGAATTCCTTGGGATTTAAGTCTTCTAAAGCCACCAAATTTTCTGCTGCTCAAAACAAATGTTTGTTCCAAGTTCACCAGCCAAAAACTCTTAATCATTGATGGCTGGGGTGGGATAGAGGGAGGGGAACACTTGGGGGAGTTTTGGGGCTGAATTGTTGAGTTTCCAGCTCGGGAGAGGCGTCTCTGCTCCTTCCCCTCCTCAGCCACTGGCACGAGGGCTGCTGTGTCCTCCCCTCTGAGGCCCTTTGAGTTTCCAGCCTCCCTGCATCAATTTAAGGGAATTCCTTGGGATCTGAAGCCTTCTAACACCACCAGACTCCAAACCCAGGGCCAGCACTGGCCTCTCGGTGGCACGTGGTGGCTTTGATCCCCACGGAGCGCGGAGAGCGCTCAGGAACAGACAACAACAACCCGAGCGTGGCTTTTATTTTAAACTAATTAAAACCCAATTTCCAAACAAGCGGGGACACGAGCAAATATCAAAGCCCGAAGAGAAGAGCCCGAGTGCTCTCGAGGGAGGTGGCTCAATCTGAAGTGTCCTTTAGGTAGGGCCCGATGGCTTTGATAGCTGCCCAGATTTGATCAAATGAAGCTATTGATCCTTAGCATCAAAGTTCAATCCAGGCTATCAGCGCTGCGAGAGCAGCACAATAAAACCCCGCTCCTTTTGATCTCTGCCGAAGCATTTCATCTTGACATTTGTTAAATGTATCAGTAGATTGCTTCCGATGAGAATAGGGCTTTAAAAGCTTTACTGGAAAAGCAAAGCTCCCGTAAAAAAATTCAACTTTTTTACATTTGTTAACTTTCCCATTCGCTGCTTTTCATTAAGTGCGCGGCCCAGACAGGTATTATTATTATTATTATTATCAATTCCATTTTAAGCAAGATGGGGAGACCTAAATGGGTTTCTAAATATACACCCTTGGCTCCAATTCTCACGAGTGGTTTTGAGGAGGGATTATCTGCTGCTGCACCTTTGGAGCCAATCACTCCTGGGGACACCTCCTGACCCCAATCCAGCAGCAGGAACAGGGGGTGACAGCAGAATACCCCCGAGCAGGACAGAAAGCACACAGCAAGGTTAAAAAGCAAATAAAAGAGGAGAGAGGGGAAGGGAGAGAACATTTTCCATCATCTGATAGTCCGTAATAGCTGGGACAGATTGTTGTCGCAGCGACACCTCAGCAAAGCCGAAGAAAAGAGCAAAATATCACATTTTATTGTTATAAGTGAGGGTATAATTGGGTTAAAGTGAGGAAATGTGTCCAAAACCAGGCTGGACGGGGCTTGGAGCACCCTGGGGCAGTGGGAGGTGTCCCTGCCCTTGGCAGGGGTAGTGCTGGATGGGATTTAAGGTCCCTTCCCACCCAAACCATTCCAGGATTCTATAAACCTTCAGGACGTGCAGGTAACACAACCCAAATCACAAATATTTTTTACCATTCAGAGCCGAGCTTTAGAACCGGCTCTGCACTGACTTTGCTCCTTCTGCCTCCTTTGAGGAGGGTTTAAATCCACCCGAGGAGGCCTCCAAAAAATCAACCCGACTGAGGCGAGCTCTGGGAGGAGGAGGCAGCTGGAGTCACGGATCTGCAGAGGGCGAAGGTGACACTTCCTGCCAGCTCCTGATGAAAATCCTAAACACTGGTCCCAACACAGAGTCACTGCCCTTTTCTCACTCCTCAGCACCTTCCTGATGAAAATCCTAAACACGGGTCCCAACACAGAGTCACTGCCCTTTTCTCACTCCTCAGCACCTTCCAGAAGCCAGAGAAAAAGCCAATATTTGAGATATGTGGCCTGGACAGTGCCAGATTTAAATCACAGAGTCCCAAGCTGGTTTGGGTTGGGGGAGACCTTAAAGCCCGGCCAGTTCCATGGGCAGGGGCACCTCCCNACAGAGTCCCAAGCTGGTTTGGGTTGGGGGAGACCTTAAAACCCGGCCAGTTCCATGGGCAGGGGCACCTCCCACTATCCCAGGGTGCTCCAAACCCCATCCAACCCAGCCTTGGACACTGCCAGGGATGGAACAAACTGAGGCAGGAGGAGGGGAATTGAGGATAACCTTGATAGGATCTGTCTGCTGGGAAGTGTCGCTGCTGCTGCCAAGGAGGTGAAGCTGACAGAGTCCACGCTGCCACGAATTTGTCCGAAGTAAGAGAGTTTTAATGAAAGATTGAACAACTTTTATATGTTAATACACAAAAGTGTGTTGGATGGCATAAAATGATTGGTCCCTCGGACACCCACCCCTTGGGGTGATTGCTCCAGGTCTGAGACATCCGTTTCTGGATGTTTTTCTGGTTCAAGCCACAACAGTCCTTGAGAAGTAGGTGCAGGTGCAGAGATTTACAAAACTATAACATTGTTTTAAATTCTTCACATGAGAAAGAGAATCTTCACAAAGTGCTGTGAGGGCTAAAGATATTCCCAGCCTGAGGCCTTTTTTCATACCCATAGAGGTTGGGCAGGAGAAGGGAAGGACAGGGATGGGACGATTCCAGCTCAGTTTCAGCAGCTCACAGCGGGCTCTGGGCTCTCCCGGCTGCTCTCCCAGCTCCTGCTCAGCAGAGTGCTCTGGCAGCTCTTCTGGAGCCACTGGGGCTTGCAAGGCCCTGACTGTGTTTAGCTGAACTGGTTTTTGCTCTCAGGAACACAAAACTGGGGGGACGGGATCATGGGCAGCTTCCAATTCACCTTTTTTTTTGGGTAAAATTAAGCCTGGGCCGCTGGGAGCGACACCCAATGAAGATGGAAAACCGGGACAAAAACACTTCCAGCTATTCAAGAAGGCATCCATCAAAAAGGTCCCACTCATCCATCAAAAGGCACCACTCAGACTCTTTCTGAGATGCCTCCTGTGCCCTTTTCAAAGGTGTCCGATGCTGTTGCTGCTGGAAAAAGGATGGAAAGGTGTGGGAAACGGAGGAGTAGAAACCCCCACAAACACGAATGAGTTTAATTTACAGCCCTGGAAAGAGCTTGGGTTGATGTAATGATAAATGTATACAGATCTTAAGCAGAAGAATTATAAACCTATGTTTCTATAGTTATAAGTAAGAAAATGTATTGAGTGATATGGTGAGGGATTTTAAGTATGATAATGTGATTTTATAGTTTAAGTTAAGAATTTAGATGTTATAATAGAAGTATCTGTGTGCACGTGAGCTAACAAGTTATTGGTTGAGAAACAGACGCAATGCAGTAAAAAGCACCAAAGGTGATAGGTTATAAAATCAAAACAAAGTTTCGTGTTAATTGTCTATTGGACTGAAAAGTTATAAATTGCCATGGAACTCTGAAACTCGTGACTTTCTTCAGTTATGGTGACTTGCTGTTAAACCTGTGACTCCTGAGACTGAGGCCTCGTTTGATTTTTTAAGTGATAAGTGGTAAATAACAGAGTTGGTCCCGTCTCTTGGATCAGGCTCTGACAGAAAGGCTCTGGTCCATCAATGCCCAGGTCCCACTGCCACAGAACCCAACCCTGGCTGCAGGAGCCCGGGCACAGCTCAGCTCCAGAGGAAGCCTGGAAGAACGGTTTCCAATGGATTTCACAGTCCTGGCGATCTGCACGGGCATCTTCTGGGTCTGCGAGCGGAGCGAATTCGACTGGGGAGTCTTGGAGGGAGCAGGTGAAATTTATGGCGCTCCCCAGGTCATTTATTTCCCATCACATCATTTTTCTGGCCATAACTGCCTTTTAAATGGCAACAGCAGAGAGCCAGCGAGGTTTGTAAATTAAAATGAAAAAGCCCCACGGTTCCTTTCTTCTTGACTGAATAAACATTTAAAAGGAAAAGAACCGAGCTGGAAATCACCGGTAACAAAGAATTTTCATCACAGCTTATCTGTGGTGGCCTCCAAACAATGTGATACCATCTGTACTCTGCTGATTGCGGGAAGCAGCAATGAGTAATCGTGGCTGATTGTCCGGGGGAGTGGGGAGGAGGAGGAGGGAGCTGTTCCACCACCAAACCCGATTGTTTTATCAAGATCAGGGAGCCTCATCCCGATCAGCATCAGCTGACTCCCAGTATGGACTCTGCTGGGATTGAGCTGCTGTGGGTGTGAGGGCTGAGGAGGCTCCTTCTGTCCCAAGTCTGAGGAGCCTCCCAGAGCTTCTGCTGACAGTAAATCTCCCTATCCATAGAGCCTGGAGTGTGCCCAGGACACAGGAGCAGCCAGCCTGGGAGAACGCCAGGAATTCACCCCAAATCAGCTAAATCCACCGAGTGGAACAAGAGGCAGCTGCCACGTTCCCTTCGCCTCCCAGTGAGGCAGCAATCCATGGGATCTGAGCGGCCTTTGAGTGGTCAGCGCTGAAATCCAGCAGCGGTCACTTCCCCACCTCAGCCCAGGCTCGCTGAACCTTCCCAAAGGAGTCAAGGAGTTAAGGAGAAACAGGGCCAGGCACAGCAGCTGCTGCAAATCCAGGGATGTGTGGATGCTATAAAGCTTTAGCAGAGAAGTTTTCGTCTCTCTGCAGCATTTTGTGAGAGCTCTGTCTTTCCCATGAAAACTATTAAAAACAATGCTGTGGGTTTTGTAAACCAACTTTGCTATCTTGCACCTGCAAATTATTTTAGGATTGTTATGATATCGACTGGGCAAATGTTTTGAAATGGGTGTTGTGAGAATTGACCAATCGCTCTGGGAGGTAGCTAGCTAGAGGTCCAACAGCCTTTTGCCGTTCAAGTAAACTCTAAGGGAACGAACACATATAAATGTGTCTATTATTAAATAAATAATTCCATTTATCCATTCCTTCCTGGCTCTGTGTCGTTGTTTCTCTCCGTCCCTGCTGTAACAGCGACAGGGATGGAGCGAAGGGATACACAGCTCCTGGGCCACGAAGCCTCTCCCTGGGAATTTCTGATCCCACCTGGGGATGGTGAGGGGCAGCTCGAGTTTATTCACTGCCCTTTGGCTGGAAAAACCAGGATTTCCTGATTATTTATGGATTGAGGCTGCTCCTCTCCAAACAAACCCAGCTGCGGATGCAGCAGAACACGGCAGCGCAACAGAGACAACAGGAAAAGGGAAAAACAAAGGATGAATCCTCTGAAAATGCATCTCTTGATGTTTTGGAGATTCAGATCAGTGCCCAAGGCCAGGCTGGATGGGGCTTGGAGCACCCTGGGACAGTGGGAGGTGTCCCTGCCCATGGCAGGGGTGGGGCTGGATGGGATTTAAGGTCCTTTCCACCCCAAATCATTCCATGGTTCTGTGATTCCGTAATCAGCTCGGCAAACACTGAGCTCAGACAGGATGATCCCCGTGTTTCAGAAGCAGTCCAGGAATCCCAAAGGATACAGCAAGGGCCAGAGTAGATGAAATTTTTATCCCTCCTTTGCAGGGAAGTTTTATCCCTCCGTTACACTTCAGCTTCACACAGTATCAGGCAGCTCTGGAATTTTCTGGGTCAGGGAAACAAAACCGAGGCTCAAATACAAAGGAATCTGCAAGAAAATGGATCCTTTTCACCCAAGTCACCTAAAGTTCTCTGGGAAACGTGACAGCCCAGCCCAGGAGCTGATCTGTTTTAGCTTCAGGCTGCCAGCCCGGGAGTCTGGGAGGAGGATGGAAAGCACAGGGTTGGATCTTGAGGGACAATTTCTACTTCAAAGGGGCTAAAAGTGGAGAGACCACATGAAAAACTCTTTATCGAGTACCTTTATCTCTCTCCCCTTCTGTCACAGCCACTTGTACTTCTAGGCCATGTGCTTTTCTACCCCCAAACCCAATTCCTACACTAAAAAACCCCAAAAGGAGCATCCAAGAGGAGAAAAAAGTGCCTGTTCCAAGGTTGACTGGCTCCTGGTTCGGGCTGTGGCAGGAGCCATAGATTTTGCTTAATTAAGATAAGGCTGTTGCTCCTTTGCAGATTTCCTTAATTCAGGATTTATTGATGCAGCATTACCCAGCGTTTTAAAGTGATAAAATACAGCTGCTGCAGGAGCCAAAGGCACCCTGAGCTGAGCTCTCTAATAGAGACAGATCTGCAGCTCCGGCCAAGCACGGCTGCTTTCCCCAAATCCGATCCTGAGCCCGATTCCAGGGAGGGAAGTCCCTCGAGTGCTGGTTTAAATCCATCCCTGCCGCTTTTAACTCCCTCAGGAGTGTTTCTACCCAATTCAGGTGTTTATCCCGAGTCCCACGTGCTGTTCGAGGGGGTTTGGTGCCACAAATCCCACCTGGGAGCCACACAGGCACCAGGAGGTGGCACCTCTCTTGCCCAGCACAAAAATAAATCAGCTCCGTTTGGGAGCAAAAAGGAGCCCTCCCTACAAAAGCTGGTGGTATTAACAATTCACGTTTAACTACCCTCCTGCGACTGTCGAGGTGTCACTTAAAGAGTGAGTAATGGGGAGGGAAGGATTTTAAACGGTTCCCAACCAGACCCTGACCCTCTTCTTTCCAGCCATTAGCGAGTTCCTGAAGCCTTCAGAGCAGTTTCGTTTGTTCTCAATCACCGGGAGTTCTAACTGTGGAATTTAAATGATTCTCTCCCAGACAGAGCTAATTTTAAGAGCCATTCAAGTGACATCCCTCTGAGCTACAGCACTTGGAGGAGACACTCCTGGAGCAAGGGGAAACTACGAGTTATCAGGAGTGGTCCAGGATCCAGGGGACGGAGCCAAGGAGCCACGAGCAAAGGACAGAGTATTCACAAAAAAAACCCCAAAAAACCCCAACAAAAAACCCAAACAAAAAAACCAAAAAAATCCCTAAAAAACAAAAAAAAAACCCTTGCAAATTTGGCACCGGAGTTTGCAGGTGGAAATCCCAGTGGCAGCAGCCTGGTTTGCAGAGATACAGAGCACCTCCAGGCACAGGATGATTTCCAACCCTTCGGAAAGATCAGGGAGATTTGGGTCTGTCACAAACCTGTCGCCATCTCTTTGGGCCCGGCGTTCCAATCCAAGCCAGAATTTCCCATACAGAAACCGAGATAACCTTTTCCAAAGCCTCGTGCAGTGAAACCCTCCAACAAAACCCCAAATAAATGGATTTTGCAGAGCAAAGCTCACACTGAGCGTTCGAGTTTCTCCTTTTCCAGGGTGCACAACCTGAAACCCTCCAACAAAACCCCAAATAAATGGATTTTGCAGAGCAAAGCTCACACTGAGCGTTCGAGCTGCTCCTTTTCCAGGGTGCACGATCTGCCGCAAACTTTTAGCAAAAAAGAACAGAAAGGCTCTTTAAAGCCAGCGCTTTCCATGCTGCTTTATGCAGATATCTTCTGTTTAAGGGCCCTTTTTCTAAACTGTTTGATCCGAGCCCTAGAAGCCAATTACTGCAGATGCCGAGGCTGTCGAGAAACAACCCCAAAATTCAATAAGCAGAAGAAAAGCACAGGCGTGCTCAGGTAAAGCCTGAGGGCTCGTACCATCCCCGTCTCCCTGCGAGTGTTGTTCCAAATCACCAAACCGAACAGGAACTTTCCACTTCAGGAGCTTTCAGGCACGCTGGAGCTGCTTTGACATCGCGGTTTGAAGCAGATGTCAGAGCAGCTCACGCTCGCTGCGCTCCCAGCTCGTCCTGCGCCGTGTTTTACACAGGGAACATCTTTTCAACGTCCGCAGCGGACACATCAAGGAAGCTCCACGTCTCCACCACCACTCTCATTTACTCCCCAACCTATTTCTGCTCCCGTTCCTCTTCCCGAGCACAAAGGGAACAGTGGGAGCAGGCTGGGCCTTTCAAGTGGCCGAGAAATCCGCTCTGAAATTCAGCCCTCGCTCCGAGCACTGCCCGAGACTCGAAGCTGCAGGAAAAACGCCTCCAGCTTCCTTGTGGATTTTACTCTCTGCACATGCTGAGAGAAAGAGGCTTATGTGAAACTTTGCTGCGAGAGGCGGTTAGAGATGTTTTCTAGTCCTGATAATACCCTCACATACAGATCTGCACCCGCAGATAAAAGTTGCTTTTGCCACAACAAGAGCTGGAGTGCGACTCGTGCAGAATTCCCTGATAAGGGCTGCGTTGAGCAGAGCCTGGCGTGTCAGCTCCAGATGTTCCCACTCAGGATTTGCAGCCAGAGCTCCACAAGAGGCCAATAAATAAATCCCTTGGTGCTGCTGAAGGCCTGGGGGTGTATGGATATGAAAAAAGGCCTCAGGCTGGGAATTTCTTTAGCCCTTGCTGCACTTTGTGAAGATTCTCTTTCTCATGTGAAGAATTTAAAACAATGTTATAGTTTTGTAAATTTTTGCACCTGCACCTACTTCTCAAGGACTGTTGTGGCTTCAACCAGAAAAACATCCAGAAACAGATGTCTCAGAGCTGGAGCAATCACCCCAAGGGGTGGGTGTCCGAGGGACCAATCATTTTATGCCATTCAACACACTTTTGTGTATTAACATATAAAAGTTGTTCAATCTTACATTAAACTCTCTTACTTCAGACAAAATTCGTGGTAGCGTGGACTCTGTCAACTTTACCTCCTTGGCAGCAACAGCGACAGGGGTGTTTATCAAAGCCCCAATTTCTGTGATACGAGTGACACGACGGGGACAGGCCACAGCTCCGCAGGAGCAGAATTCTTTCCCCTCTGCAGTTTTTCTGCTCCCCTGTGACAGCCGCCCCATCCCAACCCCGAGTTCCTTGGGGAATTCGTGCCTGGCCAGGGGCGTTTTCCATATGAAAATTCAACAGCACAGCCTCAGACTGCTTTGCATGAAGGAGGCATCATCTCCCACAGCCGCCGTGCTTGGCTCCGGACGTGAACTCCATGTACAACAGCTCTTCCCTTCTGCAGCCTTTCATCTTATCAGCCCTGACTGCGGGCTGCGTTTGGCCCTTGTCATCATGCATAACATTATATACGGCTTTCTCATTAGCGAGGGAGAGAACTCTGTCCTCTGTTCCCAAAGCAAACCGGCTGCCAGAGCTTGGCACGTCCTGCTCGCCGTGCCCTGACTGACTCATCCCTCTGCTCTGCCAGGACCTGCTCAGCACTGGCTCTGTAGCATCCCAAAAGGGTAAAGAACGACACAGTCCAAGCACCAAAGATGATACGAAGTAAGGAAGGGGTTTAATGGAAAATTGAGCAGCTTTTATATGTTAATACGCAGAAGCGTGTTGAATGGCATAAAGTAATTGGTCCCTTGGCCATCCACCCCTCGAGGTGATTGGCCAAATTCTAAAACACCCATTTCTGGATGTTTTTCTAGTTACAACCAAAACAATCCTTGACAAACAACTCGCAAGTGTAGAAATTTACAAAACTGTAACATTGTTTTAAATTCTTTATATAGGAAAGACAGAACTTCCACGAAATGCTGCAAAGGCTAAAGAAATTCCCTGCTGAGGCTTTTTTCGGATCCATACATCACCAGCCCTTCCTGCCAGCCAGGAGTCCCCAGGCAAACACCGAGGGGAAGCTTCGCAGAGTGCCAAAAATAAGATATTTTATTAAATATCAGCTCATTCTGACGTCCCCAGTGCATTCCTTCACACCGTGTCAGTTTATGAAGCGGACTGACTTCAGCAGCACCAAGCTGGAGTGGCTGAATCAATGGATCTTTTACAAGGATCCTGGATTGCCAAGTTTTGGTCCCATTAATCCACACCCTTCCTGATTTTCAGGCTTTCCTAGATTGCAGTGGATCTTCATCAACTATTACCAACTGCATTTAATCTCATTAGCAGGGAAAAGATGTTTGCAGAGCAACCCTCCCTGCACAATTTCCCCTCCTCATCATCATTCTCGGAGCTGTGTTTCAGAGCGAGAAGATCTTGCAGCACAAAATCTCCCTGAATATGAAATTTTCTGAGTAATTCTGTCACAATTCTCCCAGGACATCCTAGTCAAGGCTGAACAATTCAGTGAAAGCCCTACAGAACAGCAGAGAAATTAATCATGCATTTTTAAGTGTTTTGAACCTCCTTGTAGGATTTAATGAAGAATTCTGGGGAGTTTTTAAAGGCATAGGGAAAAAAAAAGTCTCACCTAGTCTATAAATTGAGTTCTTGATGTGAATTAAACTGATGAATACGAGGGAAGATTTTTCACTCTCCAAAGGCAGTCCTGAGGCAGTCCTTGATGTCTTCTGGCTGGTCTTTGTGATTTTTTTATTGCATCCACCCCCACAGAAGCCAACAGCAGAGGTGCCATTAACTCCGCACCAAATCACTTCCAAAGACCCCTCCTTCCGATTTTTTTAATGTGCCACAAGTGGAAGTTATCCACTGGCTGCTGCCCGAGCTGGAAGTGTTGAGCTCCATTAAAAAATAAACGGTTTTTCCTACATAAAGCAGGGAGTAGCTGGATGCTGAAATAACCCAGGGAAAATAACAGGAGGAATTGAAAGCAGGAACCCAGCGTGTCGGATCTTCCCGGGGAGCGCAGCGGGGCCGGGCTGTTAAGGACTTTATGGAGTGGCTGAGAAATGGCCTTTAGCCCGAGATGGATGGGATTGGCTTTAAAACACCCTGGGCACCGGCAGGTGACAGTCAGTAAACTCCAGGAGATTGTTTTAGGATTGCCCCTCGCTTGGGAAAGTTGTGGAGGGGCTGGAGCGTGTCCAGGGAAGGGAATGGGGCTGGGGAAGGGTCTGGGGCACCAGGAGAGGCTGAGGGAGGTGGGAAAGGGGCTCAGCCTGGAGCAAAGGAGGCTCAGGGGGGACCTTGTGGCTCTGCACAACTCCCTGACAGGAGGGGGCAGCTGGGGGGGATTTGGGATCTTATCCCAGGGAACAGGGACAGGAGGAGAGGGAACGGCCTCAGGCTGGGCCAGGGGAGGCTCAGGGTGGACATCAGCAGGAATTTCCCCATGGAAAGGGTTGTAAAGCATTGGAAGGGGCTGCCCAGGGAGGTTTGGAGTGCCCATCCCTGGAGGTGCTCAAACAGGGACGTGGCACTTGAGGACAGGGTTTAGCGGTGAGTGGGGTGGTGCTCCTTTGACCTGATGATTTCAAAGGTCTTTTCCAACCTCAGCAATTCTGGGATTTGTGACACGACTTGAGCCAAAGTCACACAAAGAGTGGACATCCAAAGGGCTCAAAACCCACCCAGAATCGTGGCATAAAACCCCTCTGCACTCAAACAACCCAACAAAACTTCCAAAACCAACCTTCTTACCTCAAAGACCTCTAAGAATCGATGCCAAGAGGAGTCTTCTTTGCTCAGCTGCTGAGATAAAGCAGTAAATAAAGAGCACAGGGTGTTTTTGCTGGTGAAAAGGGGATGTTGGAACAGTGAGTGAAGGCAGCACGACACGTTTTGGGAGGACCACGGAACAAAGAGCTCTACCAATAACACAGGTGAAACTCTGCCTGTTGAGTCATTGCCTTAATTTTTTTTAATGGCATGCAAAGACTGTGTCAGTGGCACTTTTCATTATCCACTTCAGCAGCCCAGAACTCCTCGGTAATTATGCCCATCCACTCTGCTTTGACAGTGCTAACGAAGAGAACAAGGGCTGCTGATGGTACACGGGCTCCTTGTAAAGGACTCACGGCAGAAGGCAATAATCCAAACAGCAAAGCTGATGAGTTTGCACAGTGCCTCGCTGCAGGGAACGTGCCTTTTCTCCAGGGCGGAGTGAATACCTCAGACTCGGGGAGCAGTCTGTGATACAGTGACTCCAAAAGCCATTAAACACAACTCTGACAGCCCTTGCCTTTGCCAAATGAGCAAACGAGTCACCTCCTCTGCCTAAATCTCACTGGAAAGTGCTAAAAATCTCATTCCCTCAGCTTTCCCTCACCTCGTTCACTCCCCTTTCCCCATTCCCTTCACTCACTTTTCCCCATCTCCTTCTCTCCCCTTTCCCCACCTCCTTCACTCCCCTTTCCCCATCTCCTTCACTCCCCTTTCCCCATCTCTTTCACTCCCCTTTCCCCATCTTCTTCTCTCCCCTTTCCCCATTCCCTTCACTCCCCTTTCCCCATCTCTTTCGCTCCCCTTTCCCCATCTCCTTCTCTCCCCTTTCCCCACTCCTTCTCTCCCCTTTCCCCATCTCCTTCTCTCCCCTTTCCCCATTCCCTTCGCTCCCCTTTCCCCATCTCCTTCACTCCCCTTTCCCCCACCCACTATTACAGAAAACGTTTTACAAAACACAATTAAAAACACAACGAAACAACCTCAAGAGCAAATCTGTAAACTCTCAGACGTGATACTCCCCACTGCAATAAAGCGAATTTCAAACATGAAAAAGATTCTCAGAGCCCTCATCTGTTTTGTTACGATCCAAGGCGTTCCTCTAAGATTAACTCAGAATCTGAAGGAGCTCGAAGCCATTTTCTGTTGAATTTCTGGAACACGACTTCAATGAGTTCATTGAACTTGGGGATCAGCGCTGCAGCAGCAGAACAGCCAAAGTTAAGGCGAGACAAACTGAGGCATCAATCTGTCTCAGCGCTTGTGAAATATCTGAAGATTAAGATCCTTGGCCAGATCAAACACCCCAGATTAGCACTAACGACATATTTAAGGCTTTTTCAACCTCCATTCACAGACAAATCTCCTCATTGCTGCAGATAAAGCTGCCTCATTAGACACTTCTCCATACAAAGGCTTTTAATATTTCCATTTTTCATCTGCCTCATACTTTTAAGCCAAAAAAGAGATGCCTTACTATAAAAATAAAGGAAATTTTTCATCTATTCACTGGGACACCTGACAGGATTTTGCACATCCGACTTCGAGACCATAAAGAATTTTGAAGAAGCAGCAGTTGGTTAAAAGTCAGCCTCTTGAAAAGGTTGGGTTTTTTTAGGGGCAAAATATCAAGTTCTAATTTTGATACTGAAAACACTTCGCAAGACTCAGCTCCTGATCCATCCATCCCCAAAGAAACACAGATCTGTTTTATCCAAAGAACAATTTTGGGGGGTTATCTGTGTTTTGCCACCAGCTCTAAAAATGATATTTGGGTCTCCAATTATTTCACACACATCAATAGATCCCAAAGGTCCTTCAGACCTTTTTCATGGCAAAAGACAACACCAGGTGGTCCTGCTTGGTGCCAGGGCAAATATTTAGGCTTCAAATCCCTCATTTCATTACAGAACGGTGCTTTTTGGGGAGCAGATAACACAGGGTTTAAATTTTGGCCTCGTTCCGACGGAGGGGAACAGGTTCTGCCTGGGAACCATCTGTGCTCCCTCTTTTCCTGCTGGGAAGGGTGGTCGTGACGGCTCCATCTGGCCCAGAGACCACAAGAAAAGAGTTTTAAAGTCGTAAATCTCTCTCAGCATCTCAGGGCAGAGTCTTGTTCAGCAGCTGAGGGGGTTGCTGGGCAGGGGCCAACCCAAAATAGAGCTGGGGTGCAAATAGGACTGGGAGTCAAGCATCCTGCTCCATAAATGGTGCCAAGTCCAGGGGTTGTGGAGCTCCCGAAGTTACTCCTTAAAGGTTGAGAGTAGCTCCCGAAGTTACTCCTTGAAGGATAAGAGTAGCTCCCAAAGTTACTCCTTAAAGGTTAAGAGTAACTCCCGAGGTTACTCCTTGAAAGTTGAGAGTAACTTTGAAAGTTACTCCTCAAAGGTCAAGAGTAACTCTCAAAGTTACTCCTTAAAGGTTCAGAGTAACTCTCAAAGTTACTCCTCAAAGGTCAAGAGTAACTCTCAAAGTTACTCCCCAAGGGTTGAGAGTAACTCTTAAAGATACTCCTCAAAGGTCAAGAGTAACTCTCAAAGTTACTCCTTGAAGGTCGAGAGTAACTCTTAAAGTTACTCCTCAAAGGTTGAGAGTAACATTCAAAGTTACTCCTCAAAGGCTGAGTGATTCCTTGCCGTAACAGATCCTTGGGAAGGGATTAACAGCTGGGAATAACACTTAACTCAGACATTAGCTTCAAAATCTTGGCTGACAGAAAAGATTGACTGTGTCCGTATAATTCTTTGGACGCAAACCTGTGACCAAAGCCAGGACTAAATCTGGGTCCAGCTGCACCAGAACTCCCCTTGGGAAGGGGTTTAGGGGGTCCTTGTTGGGTCTCCCTGAGCTCTCTCTGACATTTCCCTCACGGAATCCACACTCAAGTGTCTCAATCCATCAAACCCTGTTAAGCTGTTGTCACATTTAATACCAGACTTTATTAATTCGCTGCTTTATATCAACGTTGGTATTCCTCTGCTGTAAGCAAAGCTCCATCCTCAGAAAGAGGATCTCTCCCAAGACTTTTAGTGGGGATGGAATTCTTGGTGTCCGCAGGAACAGAGTTCACTTTGCTGGAGGCAAAAGGGGTGAAAGGAAAGGAAGTAATTCCTTTTCCCAAGAGTGCATGGGAGAACTGGGAGCAGGAATGGGGCGAGACTGAAAAAAAACCAAGACGAACTCAGAGAATCAAAATCAAGTCTAACTCAGAGCCCCCCTCTCGAATCCCTTCAGCGCCGTCCCCTGGGGAGCACCTTCCATCAGGTGAGAGCATCCTTTTAATCTGCTTAATTTCACTTGTCATTTCCAGGCAGCCTCCACTTGAAACCGCATCCCATCCCCTCGGCGTTCGTCACCCGAGCGTTTCCACCCCCCTCGCACATTTTATCCCATTAGGGGAGTTATAAAGAAATAAATTGGAATCACAACACACCTACGGCTTGTTCTGAAAGAGACTTAGCACTTGACTCACCTACTTAGATGTCAATTTAACACTCTTAGCTGGATTTAAATTGAGTCAAGACCCATCAGTTTGAGGCAGGATCTCAATCTGCTCCCCCCACACTGGTGAGGATTAGGATGGGGGAAAAAAATAAAAAATCCAATATTGCTGCAACCTGGGAATGTTCAAAAATTCATTCCCTGACTCCTTCACCAGATTTGGGTGGTGCCCAAGCACGGAATGAGTTTGCTGGGAGCCCCTTCTGGACCTGCTCCTCCAGGAAAAGGGCAGGCTCCAGGGATTCCCAGGATTTCCCTGCCTGTCCCACAGATCCACCACTTTCTCGTAAAACAGCAGAGATTTGGTCACTCCAGGCCGTTATTTTCAAACCCATCTTCCTAAATACAAAATGTCTGAGCCTTTCACTCAGACAGCAGCCAAGGAATGAAAGAAACGGGGCACCTTTTCCCCAGGTGTTTTTCCTGGGAAGAGCAGGCAGGAATTTGTCAGGAGTGGCTGAAAAGCCCGTCAGGGACACACAGAACTGCCCTGAAGTTCCCTCTCCCCACATTTTCCCTTCTTTACCTCGCAAGGATCTCTGCCGCCAGCCACAAACCTCATTTTTTGCCTGCATGTGACCTTTTTGGGGCAGATAATCCTCTCATTTTCAGGCTTTAGCACAAAGGTTGCCCAGTCACTAATGGGATTCCGGAATTACTCCTGAGAGGGGTGATTTTAGAGATGGTTCTTTCGATGCCAGTGCGAGCATTAGGATAAACTCTGTATTTAACCACCATCACCAGTAATATCAGCTGCTCTCAATTACCTGGCGCCGAGGTTCAGCGATGCCTGAGAAAATGGGAGTCAGATTTTCCAAAGCAGCCGATAATTCTGTCCAGGTGGTTTTTAAAAATAAGGTCCCCTAACAGCCAAGCCTAAAGAGACTCATTTTTCAATCACATCCAACCATTTCTCCAATTCCGATGCAGAATTCCCACTTCCAATTCACTCATCCCGAAACTGCCAGTCCGGGAAGTGGGGCTGGGTGTTTAATTACCTGACAAAAAAAAAAAGCAAATCCAATTCCACCTATTTGCTACAAACCAGAATCACTCCCTGCAACCCTTCTGCTCCAAATTACTGAAATGTAAGAAAACTCGGGAGCATCTCTGATCTCTCCCCTGCCCAGGTTTCTTATGGATGAGCTGACACCCCGAGGTGATGCTGAGTGTCCCCAAACCGCTCAGCACAGCGGTGACATCTCACAAATTTTGTCCAACACCTTTGCCACAGCCCTGCCTTGACCCGTGAGTCTTTTCCTGTGTTTTCTCTCCCCTTTTCTTATGGATGAGCCGACACCCCAAGGTGACGTTCAGTGTCCCCAAACCGCTCAGCACAGTGGTGACAGCACCCAAATTTTGTCCAACACCTTTGTCACAGCCCTGTCTTGACCCACGAGTCTTTTCCCGTATTTTCTCTCCCCTTTTCCAGCTGCGGAAGCCCCTTTGGTCTCCACCCACCTCACACCACAGGCTCAGGGGTGTCACATCTCCTAAGGACAAAATCCCGCCGCCCCACACCCTTGGAATGCATCAATCCCATAATTAGGTGTATTAAGAGCTGTGCCTGTCGCATCTCACTCATTCCCACAGACACAAGAAGTCACATTTAGAAGTCATTAAGCTGAAACGAAAATCTTTGCCGGGCTTAATTAACTTAAATATTCATGAAACGGGATGGCAGGGGAGAGTGTTGTTCTTAATCAAAACAGACATCGCTGTTCCATAATGCAAATTCCGATTTCTTCCGCGGACAATGCCAGCTCCTGCAGCACCACGGCAGAGTTTCATGGCCAGCTCTGGGAAGTGCAGCTGAAAAGGATTCTCGTTGTCCTTTAGCTCCCAAACGCAGGGGGAATTTGCTGATCCAAACGTGTTCCTAACAATAACGCCGTGCCCAACGCAGGAGTGACTCCCAGGCTCGTTTATCACCGTTTGCTCAGCTGAATGCAGCACTTGCCCCTCTCCAGCCTCGGAAAACACTTCCCAAAGGTGGTTACTCATTTCTGTCTCCAGGCTGAGGCACTTCCACGGCTCCGAGGCTGTTCTCCTTCGCACAGAGCTCTGCTCTCATCTGCAGAGCCTTCAGCAGACCCAATTCCTCATGGATCACTCCAGGCTCCTGCACCAGCGCTGCTCCCAGCCCTCTGCTCCACCACGTCCTCCTGGGAACTTTTCCTCCTCGTTCCTCCTGGGAATGCCCAGAGCAACTTTTCCTCCTCATTCCTCTTTCCTCCTCGTTCCTCCTTCCACCATGTCCTCCTGGGAACTTTTCCTCCTCGTTCCTCCTGGGAACACCGAGAGCAACTTTTCCTCCTTCCACCTCATCCTCCTGGTAATGCCCAGAGCGACTTTTCCTCCTCGTTCCTGCTTCCACCACGTCCTCCAGGGAATGGTGGCAACTTCCTTCCACCACATCCTCCTGGGAATGCCCAGAGCAACTTTTCCTCCTCGTTCCTCCTCCAGCAGCGTCCAGGCCCTGCTCAGCCCCTCGGGGCCCTGTGGGTTCCTTCTCAGGGTCCCACCAGGGCAGGCTGAGCATCCCCCAGCCTCCTCAGGCTGCCCGGGGAACCTGGGGATGCCCACCCCTGGGAGTGTCCGAGGCCAGGCTGGAGCTCCCTGGGGTGGGGGGAGCTGTCCCTGCCCATTCCAGGGGGTGGAATGAAATTGTCTTTGGGGTTCTCTCCCACCCCAACCACTCTATGATTCCACGATTCCTCCCTTCCTACACCAATGTGGCACCTCTGTTGTGCTCCCCCAGCACGTTCAGAGCCCAGGGTGGGTCCCAAAATCACAACCATGAAGCTGCTCGGCTCCTCCAAGGAGCAGCCAGAGCTGTGGGGATGGGTTTCCAGCCCCTCGGAGCTTCAGGGCTGAGGTGGATGTTCAGGTTAAAGTTTCACAGAGCCATGGAATATCCTGAGCTGGAAGGGACCCATCAGGATCACAGAGTCCAACTCCTGGCCTTGCACAGGACACCCCAAAAATCCCACCCTGTGCCTGAGAGCATTGTCCAAAAGCTCCTTGAGCTCAGTTTGATAAGGAAAAATTTCTCAGCCTTGGAATTCCTGCAGCAAACCCACCCCAGGATGCAGAAGTGCCCTCTCCTTCCCAAGCCACAGGGGACGGGGTTTTTCTGGAAGCTGTGGCAGGAGTGGCAGGGATCACTCCTCTTCACACAACCCTCTGTAGATGCCCAAGAGCGGCAGAGCAAACTCCCCTTCCTCGGCTGCCAGGGGGAAATCCATAAACTCAGCCCCTCTGACTGGAATTCCTCCCCCTCCTGTGGCCGACTTGGGCTGCTCAGCAGGAAAAAATTACACAAGATTTGTCAGGTCGAGAAGCGGAGCAGCAGATTGCCACGATAAGCAGAAAAAACTACTTTAAAAATAGGAAGGAAATACAGTTTCACATTTCTGTTAATGGCAGCTTTGGTTTCATTATCTGCCAGCCCCGCGCTCGGCTTTGGATGCAATTAAAATGAGAGGAATAAAATACTCGATGGAAGGAGCGGCGTTTGCTGGTAATGAAATGTTTATGGATCAATTTGTACCCCAGTAAAGAGCGAATGAATTTACTGCAGGAGGAGAGAAAACAAAGTGCAGATAAGCACCGAAAATCACTTGGACTCCAGACACGCACAAAATGTTATTATTTCCCCTCAGAAAAGATAATATTGATTGTCGAGAAGTGTTTGGACAATGCCAACAATGTGTTTTGCTGATAAAATACAATGACCCATTTAGGAGATGTCTGTACAGAAAACAGCACGGGCTGGAATAAAACTCCACGTTTCAAATCTCCTTTGATAAATCCCCAGAAGAGAAAACCTTGCCGTGACCTCGTCTCCTCCACAGTTCTCCTCCCTCCAGGACACCGGGCTGGGATTGTGCTGGAGCAGGTGCCCCAACTTTTGCTTAAAATGTGACAAATTTCATCTGTTTCTACTTCAGTTTCCACTTTTAATACGGGCAAAATCCTGTTTGCATATTTACAACAAAAAAGCAAAAAATTCAGTTAAGTTCCTAAGGGCAGGAACAGATTTATTCAGTGCCTGGAATAACAAAAGCCTCAGCTGGGATGAAAGGGAAAAACATCTCCACGACACCAAACATTTAAAGGAAGTTTTGATCTGATGCAGTTTAATGTGTACACAGAGGGGGGAAAAATTCTCAGAGAATTTTGCTGCTTTTAACTAAGATGAAATGTTTTATATCCTTGTGGGTTCAGCCGCTATTAGGAACAGCAATCCCACAAAAGAATAACAAAGGTTTGGGGGGAAGCAGCGGGATTCCCCTCACTGTTATTTTTACAGAAGAAATGAGTCTTTAATGCGAGGGGAAAGAAGGGTTCCATGCAAATCACCAGGAGAGGCTCAGCTTTGTCTTAAAGTTCGTGGATGATCCAAATCCTGCTCCTGGCTCAGCCCCAGCTGTGGCATGGGCTCGGGAGAGCCTCAGACCCGGGGGAAATGGGGCACGGAGGGAAAGGAGGGAAAGGGAGGGAAAGGGAGGGAAAGGGAACAAAAAGATGGGAAAGGGAGAAAAAGGGAGAGAAGGGAGGAAAAGGGAGAGAAAGGGAGGGAGAGAAAGGGAGAGAAAAGAAGCTAAAGGATGAAAAAGGGAGAAAAAGGAAGAGAAAAGGAGAGAAAGGGAGAGAGGGGGAGAGAAACTGAGAGAAAGAAAGGGAGAAAAAGGAGGAGAGAGAAAGGGAGAAAAAGAGAGAAAGAAAGGGAGAGAAAGGGAGAGAGAAGAAGGGAGAGAAAGGGAGAAAAAGGAAGAGAAAGGGAGAGAAAGAGAGAAAGAGAGAGAAAGGGAAAGCAAGAGAAAAGGAGAGAAAGGGAGACAGAGGGAGAGAAATGGAGAGAAAGAAAGGGAGAGAAAGGAGGAGAA
>VWZT01013643.1:241500-256684 GCA_013397055.1 Pachycephala philippinensis | reverse complement strand
GGAAAAATATCCGTAATAATATTACAGGGAGCGCCTGGAACACACACGTCGGAGAGGAGAGCGAGCGAGAAACAATATGTTTATCCTCCCGCTGTATCCAGCCATTTATTTAGGCAGCAAACAGCCCTTTAAATATACAAATCCCCGGCAGATTAGGCTGGAATAGGCAGAGCAGGGATTAGGGGCTGCATTCCCGGTGCCTGCGTGTGCGAGGGGAGGGCTGTGTGCGTGCCTCTGTGTGTGTGTGTGTGTGTGTGTTGGGTGACTTTAAAATGGAATAAACCACATTTAGCAGCTAGGTAGCTATGGAAACATCACCAAAATTGTTCTCCCACCTTTCTGCCGCACTGCTTTCCGCAGCCCTGCAAACGCTGTCAGGGGAGGGCTGAACATTGTTTCTTATAAATAATAGAATGCAAAGAGCTACAGGAAGAACCATCGCATTAGGATAGTGGAGTGGGGATAGTTCAGGGGCAAAATCGTCCAGCAGCTCTAATATTAGTTTCTGATGATTTAGCAATGATAAGGGACTTAATTTTCACCTTTTGTCTGGTTTTTTTGCAGTTTATGGAAGGCTGCGGGCTGAGGAGAGGCACTGTGGTGTGTGTACCCATGGGGAGGTCTGTGTGTGTGTGTGTGTACATAAATATATGTGCAAAACACCTTCCAAAAGGGTGAGCACAAACACGAATGTAGCAACAGCAGCTCCAGCGTTCCAAAGAGAAGGATTTCACCTGCTTCCCAGCTTTTCCTGCCTGCCACAGCCACGAGCAGAGGCAATTCCAGCTCTGCGGCTCCGCTCTGCCCCAGCCGGGCTCCCCAGTTTCTCTCTTGACCTCTGGATTTGCAGGTAATCCTGCCCGTGGCCCTCCCGGAGCACTGCCAATCTTGTTGAGGTATTTAGAGGCTGAGAAGACCGGTTATATATCACAGCTGATTCTAAAGAGCCTTTAAACCTGGGAATTAAATTCCAGCCCACCGGACTCAAGCAGAAAATGCTCAGCTGTTTTCGCTGGGGTCAGGATTTAATCCTTGAGATTTTCCAGGGCTGAGGAGGGAGGCTGAGTCCACGGAAGGCTCCTAGGGCTGAGGTTTTCCCCTGGCACAGCCCAGGTGACAGTGTGATGTCTAGTGGCACGTTCCTGCTGCCCCCAAGCAGGAGGGGCTGGCTGGGCATGGCCAGGACAGGGACAGGGAGCAGCGTGGGGCTGCTGTCCTGCAGTGGCTCTGATCAGGCATGCCCTGATGTCCCCTCACTGCTCTACGTTTTGGGTGCTGCCACAGGTCGAAAGTGCCCAATGTAGGAGCCGAGTTTGGGGTCTGTATCCAGCACCAGCCCTGGCCAGAGCAGGGACCCAGCCAGCCCCACATCTGCCTCCTGCAAGCCAATTTCATCCTCTCTTTTGCTCCTTCAGCCTCTCAGGTCAAGGTTTCCTGTCCCCTGAGGTCCTGCTGATGCCTTAGGTTTTAGCTTTTATATTTTTCAAATCCTGCATTCCCAGTGTGTAACTCTGCAGTGTCCTGCAGCCTGGGAGCTGCTGCTCTCTCATGCTGAGACAGACAGAACAAAGCCTCTCCAGGCTGCTCTCCAAGGACACCCAGCCCGGCCTAGGCCCCAAATGTGTAACCCAGCATCTTGAGAAGGGGGGCAAGCTGAGGGGAAATTCCATCATTAGCTAAAGTTTAATTGGTGAAATTGGGTTGAGATGCAAATGGACCAAAGCTATAAAAGTGTGAAGAACTCGTGACTCGGGGTCCATCTTGGGTGCAGCCTTTGGCCTGCCCAGGGTGTGCCTCTGAAGGCCTTTCAAATAAATATCCACCTTTATTCCCTTACTCCTCTCTAGTCTCTGTTTCTGGGTTGGGTTCTTTAGGCATCACTGCTGCAGCCACAGGAGCTGTGCTTTGCTCTCACACCTTTCCTGGTGCCTGGGACGGGGACACCAGGGGACACCAGGGCTGCTCACAGCACACACGGGCTGCTCCAGGATGGGCCCGGTGGCACTGTGGCAGGCTCTGTTTGCTGCTCCATTTCCCCCTGTGACTGCTCACACTGCCCTTGCCTGTGGATATCCCTGCTGTGTGGATATCCCTGCTGGCATTCCCAGGAGTGCCCCGTGGTGCCTCCCCAGCCTCCTCCCAGAGGGCTGACGGCTCCTTTGGACCTCACAGGTGCAGCTCCTGCTGGTTCTCTCCATGTGCAGCTGCCAACGATGAATCAGTTGGATTCAATGGTCCCTGTGGGTCCCTTCCAGGTCAGGATATTCCAAGGTTCCACATCATCCCGAGCCCTTGTTATGCTGCAAAGCTTCTTTGCAGTCCCCTTTTGCTGGCCCTGTCCTGAGCAGTGCCATGTCCTGGCAAATTTTATTTGTCTGCCACATTTTTCTTGCACAAGGCAGCAAAAGCCCTGCCACACACCCCTGGAGGGCTTCACCTGCAATTCCTGCCTCCAGTGCAAAGGGAGCATTGCTTCTCAGACTCCGCTGGACAAGGCTCCTGGTTCACAACTTCACCTCCACTCCTGGCAACTTTGGAAGCCTTTTTGGAGGGCTCAGAGAAGAGTTCAGTGCCCAAAGTGTTCTGAGCTTGTACAAATCCTGGTTCATGCCAGGACCATGAACAATCCACCCTCTCCTTTTCATTGTGGCCTGTTCTCATCTGTTTCCCATCCCTCTTTCCCCTCCAAGCCCAGCAAAGGCACAGAGTCTTGCTTTGCCTTCACCTTTGGAGTCTGGTCCCCTGGCTAAAGCTCCCTAGGGAAGCGAGACTTGGATTTCAGACCCCACCACAGCACAAGGTGGAGGGAGAAGCTTCTCCTACACCTGCCCTACATCCCTGACCCTCCAACATGATCCACGGACTCCCACTGGATGGGAATCTCTGCCAGCACTGAGACTGGAGCTGGAAGGCACCCTGCTTTGGGGCTGCCCGGGAGTCCATAAAGTGCAGGAATCCCACCAGCCCTCAGCAGGGCTGCTCAGCTTGCAGGGCTCTCCAGGGGAGCCCAAGGGGTTGGATGCAGAAGGACACACTGGGAGTTTTAGGGTCTGAGGCAAGATTTTCCTGCCTGTGTCCAAGAAAATTCATCTGGAACCCCCCTGGAATGTGTGCAGAGGGGTCAGGCCCTCTGGAGGATGACTGAACATTCCTTAGGCAGGATGAATGATCCTAGGAGGTCCTGGTTGTCTCCTCTGCCCCCAGGAGAAGCCAGGCCAGCTCAGCACAGGAACCAGGCTGAAAAGGTGATGCCAGGAGAAAACCCCACAGAAATCGCAAACCCGAAGGAGACACCTCCACAGTCCACAGCGAGGTGCCAGCTGCACCCGTGGATGCCTGGAGGTGTTTTCACACCCAGCCCCAGGCACAGCAGAGCTGGCAGGGACTGTCCCTTCTCCATCCCCATGCTGGAGAACTTGGCTCCCACCAGGGCCACTCAGCAGGGACGCCTCTCCGGGGGGAAGGGGAGCGGCTGAGGAAGCAACACCTCTGGCAAGATCCGGAGTTAATCCTGCTGATGGACAACAGCAGAGGCTTTGGAGCTGAGCTGCTCCAGCCCCTGGCACTGTCCAGCCAGCCTTGGGACACCCTCACTTAGGGACCGGGCCCTGCCCTTCCTCAGATACTGGATTTTCCAACTTCTCCCTCCTGCCCAGTCACATCACAGCCCGCTCTGTCCTTCTGGATTCAGAGATTGGGAGCCGCTCCCTCTCCAGCCCAACGTGGTGTTGCTTTAACAATCAGAAGGATGGAAAAACAAAACCCTTTATTGGCTATTGTTAAACTTTACTGTCTAATGTTTTAATAAACAGTGAAGTTCTTCCTCCGGTCATTAAATCTGCAGTAAAGCAGGATGCAAACCGGTTTATGAGATTCTATCTGCATCACTGCCACACAAATGGGAGGTGCTGGCAGCTGCACACAGCTACTCCCAGTTCCACGGCTTCCTGCCCACGCCGAGGGCTGGATCTGCTGTGGGTTTGGGAGGGGTGCAGCTCATCCCTCCTCATGAGAGACGGGCAGGGTGAGACCTGTCCAGGGCCCTCCTGGGTCAATCCACCTAACTCCTCCTCAGTGGGGAGAAGATAGTGCTGATATGGTGTTCTGCTCCTAAGGAGGAGCAGGGATTCCTCCTGGAGAGGGCCGATGGGAACATCATCTTGGAATGGTTTCAGACAGGTGAGCTGCTGACTCTGAAATTTCTGACAATTGGAAGCATTTCCATGTTTTCCATGTTCAGTGGTCAGGGGCACACTTTAAACCTGAAATTATTTCCTGTTGTACCCACGGAATCACAGAGGAACACAAAATTCACTGGACGGGAACTAAACCAGCTACAGACACAGGCTTAAAAGCAGAAATAATGAAATCCCCAGGGTTTGGGGTGACAGGGATGGGGAATGTCATCCTACAGGTGGGAGCAAGCGAGGATCACCCTGCAGCAGCAGCTTCAAAGCTGGGACACCGCTCAAGTGCCTGGAGAAACTTAATCCCTCTGTTATCTCTGGGATGATCCCTGTTTGCTCGAAAGCATTAACACCCTTTAATCTTTGTTTTTCCAGGAATCCCCGGGCCCCAGCTGTTGGCCGTGTGGACCTGAACATGAGCAGTGCCGGAGGTCCCTCACACCCTCTCCGAGCAGGATGAACTTCCAAACACCTTCCCAAAGTTCTTCACTGCTTTTCCCCCGAAATAAACAACTCCCATCCCACCGTCCGTCCCCACAGCAGCTTTAAAGGCTCACAGTTGTTGCAGCAGCTTTGATTGTCAGCAGGGAGGGCTCATCTCCTCGGGGGTGGCTCTGTCGGCAGCAGATCCCAGATTTCCTGCTCACCACCTCTTGTGGGCTGCTCCAACCGCTTGTCCAGTCATAAAATTATCAGCACATTATCCCTGGGCAATGACTTGTAATTGTCTCTTTTTATTACTCAATAAACAGTTTGGAAACCAAGCCCCAGCGTGAGAGTAGGAACTCACTCACTACTTACAGTAGTGCAAAGAGAGAGGTGAAGGAACACCAAAAAAACCCAGGAAGGAGAGCATTTTGTTAGATTTATTTTAGTAATTAATGGAAAATGCGGTGTGGGACATTTACGGGGGAATGGGGAAAAAGAGGCACAACCTTGAGGAGTCCTGCAGCGGAAAGTTGCTGGAATAAATATCCTTGATAACAGCTCCAGCAGCTCACAGCCTGGTTTTCCACACCTCGGTCCCAAATGTCAATATTCCCTTGTGAACACGCCCGGAGAGCCTTGGGAAAGAAAAATACAGCAGTTAGCTGGCACAGTACAGCTGCAGTCATTGCAGCTCTATTAGAGCCATATATTCCCAGCTGCAGCCATATATTCCCAGGCATCGCCAGGAAAAGGGGCTGTGATGGAGGAAGGAGATTGTTCCAAATGAAAAAGAGATGCAGTTTACAGAGAGCGAGAACTACTCCTAAATCTAAGCCTAATTGAATTATAAATAGCCTGGGTGCTTTCTTTCCATCCACAATCTCGTTAAACTTCCAAATATATGGATATATAATCCCACGTTTGCTAAACATTTCTGTTCGACTTTCAGTTCCAACGTGACGTTTTCTATTTCAAAGTTGACCTATTTGGAGGAGGAAAAAAATCAGCTGAGTTCCCCCAATCAAAACGCTTCACTCTGGGATGAATGAAATGTTGGGAGGGATTTTTCCCCCTTTTTCCAAAGGAATATTTCCTCACTGGGAACGACCAGAACAGATTTCATTCATTCATTTAAGCCTGGCTGAGCCATGGAACAGAAAAAAGCCCACCCTCCACCCCATTTGCACAGCAATGATTTCCAGCCTGCTTTCACATTTCAAATTAAGCTCTCCAATCTATCCCATGGATTTGGGATATAGGAAATTGAGGGGTAACTAGGGATGGATAGATTGAGCAATGGGTTGTGTCTAAAACAACGGTTTCTTGGGGAAATGTCTCCGGCAAAAGAACTGTCCAGAGCCTGCTCTGTCCTGTCGGACATGGATTTCTCCTGATTCCCATCACTGCAGCTCGTTGGCAGCTTTGGAAATGAAAGGAGGGGAGATTTTGTGCTACACACTGGTCTGACAGGCCAATCTCCAGAAGAATTAGGTTTAAATTGGATATTGGGGAGAAATTCTTCCCTGTGAGGGAGGTGAGGCCCTGGCACAGGGTGCCCGGAGAAGCTGTGGCTGCCCCTGGATCCCTGGCAGTGTCCAGGGCCAGGCTGGACAGGGCTTGGAGCACCTTGGGATAGTGGAAGGTGTCCCTGCCCATGGCAGGGGATGGAATGGGATGAGCTTCAAGGTCCCTGCCAACCCAAACCATCCTGGGATTCAATGAATCCATTCCCAGGCTGTGTCACTGGGCTGGATAACACAGAAGGAGTTTTATGGGATTTTTTTTTTTTTTTTGAGCTTTCCTGATGCCATCCTTCTATTCTGCAACAGTGCTGGGCTGGAGAGAAAAAACCCCTCCATTTGGATTCCGATTTGCACTTGTCAGAGCTTTTGCTCCAGGCTGCCTGGAGGCTGTTGGACAACTCTGTGCTCTCACCAGGTTTCCTTGACAATGCCGACAGGATTTTGTTTCCAGAGCCAGACTGGGAAGCACAGATCCCACAGCAGCCCTGCAAACCCCCCTCAGCTGAGGAGCCAGGCCCCAGCACGTGGGATGCAGCGGGATCTGTGCGGTTTTGTGAGAGCTGAACGAGGAGCTCCCACCTTTCCCAAACCTTCCCCACGTGCTCTGCAATCAGGAGGTGCTAATGGGGAGCTCCTGATTGCCCACAGCAATCACGGGGCCAGGAACGCTGCGGGGTCCCAGGGAAGATCAGCCCCGGGCACACAGGGTGACAAGGACACCTCCAAATGAGCAGCCATTCCATGGGGACTTGGAGCTAATTTATCCCAAGGGAAGGCTGGTTATTCACGGCCTCTTGAGGAGTTTCTGACAGAGCTGAAGGAAGGGTGGCAATTTGTCTGCACACCAAGCCCCAGGGTTATCCCTTCCCCTCTGGAATGGAAACCAAAGCTTCTTAAAGAAGGGGGACAGGCAGCAGCACAGACGCTCCAGCTTCAGATCCCTGGAGCCTGAGGGAGATGGAGGCTCTGCAGCCCTGGAGACCAGGAATGACAGCTGGGATGTCCCAGGGAGACCAGGAATGACACCTGGGATGTCCCAGGGTGTTCCCCCAGCCTGCTGCCACTCCAGGTGGGCGCTGAGCCCTCAGGGGTGCTGCATCACACCTGCAGCTCCTGTGCAGGTGCTCAGTACCTGGCTCTGGTACCAACCACCACAGCCAGGTCCCTGCATTCCCACCCAAAAATACCGAGCAAAGGGCATTTTAGAAACAGAAAATCCTCTTATTCAGGCAAAAGTGCTTCTCCTCACTCCACTACCACCCATACCCCCTGGATTTGGAAGGCAGCTGTGCCACTGGGGGCTTGCCAGACCCTTGGCTGGCCAATTCCCAAAACCAGAAACATCATAAGTAAGTCGGTCTTTACTTCATTCCCTTTCCCAATCCTTCTTTAAATGTCCCTGGGAGCCCACCAGCCTGAGCCACACCTGGGCCCTGCTCACCTGCAGGCACTTCAGGGTGCTCCACATGGACACCATTCCACTGCCTTGGGAACAGGAGTCTCCTCCAAGCCTTCTGGAGGCCTGAGGACATGGCAGAGTTGGTCAGAAGGAGTAAGTCCCCTGAAAAATCAAGGACGTGAGGTTTAGACAGAGAACTTTGATCTGAGCAGCCAGTTCTGGGAGGCTGCAGAAAGCCAGAAGTCTGGGATTGGGAGCAGAGTTATTTCCTCCTGGGAAGTCTGGTGGGTCACACTCCTCTCCCAAACCACCAGCCCGGCCAGAGCTGTGCATCCATTTTAATCCATTCCCAAACGTCCTGCAGGATGGGGACAGTTCAACCCCCTAAAGCCCCAGGTGAGGGGATCACAGCCCTGCAGAAGGGAGGATGCTCCATGCAGGAATCACCACAGGAGCATCCAGCCCCAGGGCTCTGCTCCAGACACAGCACCTGACTCCAAACACGAGCAAAGACAAAACTGAGGCTCAGACAGAGCAGCAAAATAAATCAGTGACAGAATCTCCAAAAGAGACAAATGAAGTTGGAATTCGTCCTTGTTTATTTTAATGTTTGGAATGTTTTCCAGGTGATTTATGCCCCCGCTTCAATGTGTTTCTCTCTCTTTGTCTCTCTCTTTTGCTCCCTTCACTTTTTTTTTTCTTTAAAACAGGAAAAAAAAAATAATATTTGGGAGTTAATTGGTTTTCCAGGCTTGGCAGCCAGACACTGTAATTGATCTCCGAAGAGATGGATTTGTCGGTGAGCTGGGCATGAATTTGACAACCAGGCAAGGAAAGGAAGAAATATTTCCCTCTGCACACTGAGCAAAAGGGGGGTCACCCTGGCAGAGCCAGCGCCCCGGGGCCAAGGCCCCCCTTCTCGCAGATTTCCAAGTTCAATAGTGCTTGGTGCTTTGGGTCCCTTCCAGGAAGAGGGACAGGAGATTTGAGCTGGCTGGGAAAATCCCCTCGTTTAGAGCTGCACCTCAGATGACATTTTTGTCTTTTCTTTTATCCCAGCTTTTCCAAGCTCCACATGGGAAAATGCCTGTTTGCCTTTAATCTGGGACACTCCTTGCCTTTCCATCCCCTGTGCTGTTCCATCCCGCCTTGCAAGTCTAGCACCCCAGGGTACCCTGTAACTGCAGCTCCTGGCACCCCCAGGCAGAACTGCTCCTCACCCTGCAGCAGACCTCACCCCAAACCCCACATCTTCCACACCTACCCTCCCCAAAAGGCCGGTGCCACCCTAAACCTCTGGGAGGTTCCTGTGGGAGCAGAGCTGTGGACACTGTGAGGGAAGAGGAGCCATGAGCTGGGGGGATGAGGATGCCCCCGACCCCCCACATCCCCTTTGCCCCACCAAACCAAGTTCCCGCTGTTGGGCAGGAGGCTCCTGGGCAGCGCAACAAACCTGCGCCGTGCACGGGGGTTTTCCTCTGTCGGAGCAAAGAAATGGATATTCTGGTCAGGCGAGAGGCCCGATCCTGCTGCTCCAGAGGGAGCTGTCCTGGGGGATGCTGAAGGCACTCCCCAAAGCTGCCAGGGCCCCCTGCTCCCGCTCCCAGCCCGCAGCAGATGGCGAGCAGCCGCTCCCGACAGACGCTCCAGCAGCGCCCGCAGGGAATCCAGGCTCCCACTGATCTCCGCAGGTAAACCCACCTGGGAATTTGGTGCAAAAAGCACAGAGCAACAGATTTCCCAGAGCCAGCCCCGGGGCTTAGCGTTATCTGTCTCTAGAGGGGCTGAGCAAGGCGTTCCTGGGTTTGTGGCCACACTGCAGCGCGGCAAGCGCTGGTTCCTGGGCCGAGAATCCTCCTCCCATCCTCCACCCATCCCTCTATCCTGGAGCTTCCTAAAGACCGTGGTTGCTTTGGAGGGTGCTCATCCCACGAAAAAACACCCTGCAGAATTCCTCTCTTCAGCATAAGGCTCTTCCTGGCTTCTTTTGCTTTTTGCTGCACATTTATTCCAAACACCTGTCTGAAGATCCACTGGCTGAGCTCGGGATGAGCCAGGAAAAACCAACAGCCTCTCCCAGACAGACCCCCCTTCCCCTCATTCGCAGCCCAGAGGAGGATATCACATTCCTATACACCTGCCAACCTGCCTGGGAGATGAGGAATTGCAGTCCTTTTATCCATTAGAGCCCTCTTGTAAAAGCCAAGCTCAAGCCAAGACTGCTCTAGTTAAGCTGTGCTCAAGTTGTGCTGCTCAGAATCCCCCCTACAACGACTGAGGCAGCGATTCTGTGCTGCTGACACCCCCCTGGCACAGCCCTGCAGCAGGAAACCCGGGCTTTGCACAAGAATTAAAGCCTGGAGCTAACTTCCACGGGAAGTTGTCGTGGCCAAGAATCCATGACATTTCAGAGAGGAAGCAGGAATGTGCGTGGATAACAAGAATAGCCGGAGTTACACCAGCTAAATACCAACATTTCTGCTGAAAGGGATATTAATATTGCAGGCCACCTCCAGCTAGAGGAGATGATGAGCAGATCTAACACGAGGCAGGTTCGCCTTCTGCTGCGCTTCCCTTTGCATCAGCCGCTCCTCGGAGAGGATACGGAGTTATGCAGATCCCATCCAGCTCCCGCAGTTCTTATCTTCCACTGCTTTTTTCTAAAGCCTCTGTCAAAAATACCGAACAGCCTTATTTTGCCGTTGTTTGCACCGAGTATAAAACTCCGTAATGGGAGATTTCTGGAATTGCAAAGCAGGTTTATGGCAGGAACGCTGCTCCGTGCAGGTGTAAGATATCACTCACTCCCGAGCACCGCAGCTACCGCAGCCTGTGACAGGGAAGCAGCTCACAAATGGTCACGCGAAGGAAAACATCTGTTCGGAGCTAGCAGGTACACAGATCATCTGCAAATTGCACAGCTTGTGCCTGATTTTCCCCGGCTTTGTTTAGCGACTCGCAGCTCGGCGCGGCGGGAGGCGGCGCGGGCAGAAGGGAGCTCCACGGCGCCGAGCGGAGATGGGGAGCGCCAGGCACAGCATCCCACCGACCCCGCACATGCTGTGCGACGGGCTGCGGGCATTGCTTAACTCGGGACCGCTCCAGAGAGCCGGGCCAGGCTTTACAGCAGGCGTAGTGCCTGTTTCCCCACAGAGCCGGGTCTCTACTGCCCCAGGGGTATCCCATTTTCCCTTCTCATGGGTTCCTCGGGCGCGCAGCGCTGCCTCCACCTCACACACAAAAGATTTCCTGATCCCTGCTAGACCTTTACATCTGCTTTGTGTTGTGGGGCTCGGATCAGGAAATAGGAGCATTGTGTTTCCAGCAGACAGGATCTCGGCTTGATCTCCAGCCAGCACTGGGACCCGAGCGTGGTTCCCAGCACCGTGTGCCATGGCTCGAGGGAAGGAGCACAGAACCCTGCAATGGTTTGGGTTCAAAAGAGCTTTGAAGGCCCTCTGGCCCAAGGCCCCTGGCATGAGCAGGGTCACCTTGCAGTGATCAGGCTGCTCAGAATCCTCCTGTGCTGCCCGGGGTCACCCTCTCCCTGTGTTCCCACCTCTGCGAAAGGACTCGGACACCTCTGACTCAGACCACAGTGCCAGCCGGGTCCCAAATCCCTCTGCCTGATCAGGGTTCCTCCAAGGAACTAAGAGGACAATTTTGTGTTGTTCTTTCTCTTTCTTTTAGAAAAAAGTAACAATTTTGGTATGCTCTTTATCCCTTGAGAAAAGCAAACAGAGCAGGAGAAGGGGACCCATCCCCGGCTCTGTGCTTCCACCACCTCCTCTGAGCTCCTGCTGCCCTCAGCTCTCCATCAGACACATCAACACCCTTGGCACAGGATTTATCCTGTCAAGAGGAGTTCACCACTCCTGGCACTGAGCAACAAGATTTATTAAGTCCAGGACATGCCTCTCAGCAATCAATGGGAATTTCAGCTGCAACTCCGCTGAGAAAGGGATCAAGCCTTTTAAAATCCCATTCCTCAAACACAGCGGTGCTGCAATAAGCCCCATTAAACACCTGCCTTGGGTGAGCAAAGAGCTGCTGTCCCCTGCCTGGCGACACTGCACGGGAGGCCCTGTGCAAGCTTTGTCACCCAAAACTGGGGTCAAGGCTGGTGAGCTCAGCCTGGAACTGCCTCCAAGGCTCATCCAAGTAAAGGTGGTCTTTTGCAAGAGGCAGCTGCTGGGAAAACCTGAGTTGTTAGTGTAAGGAAGTGAAAGGGAAGAGGTGATAAAATTGTTCTCTTTCCATGTAGCAGGAGGTTTAACATGAAGGAAGGGAAAGTGCTGCTTGAGGTGAAAGAACATCAGCAAAAGGTCACAACTCACTCATTAATAAATTTAGATGGGAAACTAGAAGAAGGCTTCTGGATGTCCAAGGAATTAGGGGAAAGAAAATTGCAATAAGAATGGGTTTTCAGCTTTGGAGAGGGACGAGATGTTTCATCAGCTGCAGTAGAAAAGGTCCTGCCCCAGCCCTGTTCTGGTTGTTAAAGTAGCATCACTGCAGCCCTGCAGCCCAAGGATGCCAGAGCCAAGGTGTGTGGGAGAGACAGCTGACTTAATTGGAAAAAAACCGTGACAAGTTTGAGGTTTGGGTCTGAGACAGAGCAGGAAAGCCAAGGGAAATATAAATCAAAAATCTCCAGTATTGCTCAGGAGGCAGCTGACCAGCCTTCCAGGGGAAGAGAGGGCGAAGCACGAGCAGATGTTCTCTGCTGACAAACCAGCCTTGCCTGTCCTGCAGCAGCCCACACGGAAATCCATATAGAAAATCATTAAACAATTACAACCTCCATCGAAAGGAGATCAGCCTTTGAAGACATTTCCCCAGAAACCTCCGTTCGCAGTTTTCAAATAACCCCCTGCCTCATCAGAATAATTGCCAGGAGTGAATGCTTTGGAGCTCAGCAAACACTCAGCACGGGGAAAGCAAAGAAAAAAGAGCCACGGCAACCCCACAGGTTCTGTTCTGTGCAAAGCCACAGCCCTCAGACCAAGCACCCCATGGAGATGTCACCAGCATCAACCCTCACCAGCCCCAGCAACCTCCAGGGAAATGGGCTGCTCCCAGCAGAGAAAGGGCTTTTTTCATCAAAGAATCCCTCGGTGCCAGCTCAGCGCTTTGCCAGAGGAAAGGATTCACCTGAAAAAACCGCCCAGCCAAAAAAAGGAAGTTCTAATACACTGGATGGTTTAACACACAATATTATCGCTCCCCACAGACAGAGGCTTCTCTTATTTTGAAGGTGCTTAAGCACCTGACTTCAGTTAGGCCTAAATACTGCTCAAAAGTCTGGCCTTTCATGCAGAACCAAGATAATCTTCGAAGACACAGCAACTCAACCGGCTTTGCTAAATCAATCTCCCCGTTATTTTATTCAGCGCAAAAGAAGTTCCCAGGGATCGCATTTCTACCAGAACTTGTTAACAATTTATAACTATCACCTTAATCATTAAAAACAAACAATGGGAAAGAAAAAGAAATCATTAAATTAATCCCTGATGGGGAATCCCAGAGAAGAAAATGAATTCTTTTTCAAGACTGCCAGAATTCGGGGCCAGACCGTGTGAAAACCCAGGGAGCAAACATGGGAGCAGCATCTGAGGGAGCAGCATCGGAGCTGCTGAGGGTGGCAGAGGGGCTGCATTGCTCCAGAGCTGTCATTCCCTATGGAATTGGCCACCATGGTGTGATCAGCAAGGTGGTGGTCAAGGCAGGATGAGCCTTTTCAGCTCTCAGAGTGATTTCTGACAGAGCATGGGCTGGGCAGCTCAGCTCAGCAAGGAGAGGCAGGCCCTGCAGGACCACCTTGAGGACCTGGAGCGCAGCCTGGCACCCTTGGGCTGCTGGGGACAGCACATCCCTGCTGCCTTGGGAGCTCTGACTGCGCTGCCTCAATTAAAATCAGCATCTCTCCCACCCCTCCGTGTCTCTGACAGCCCAGGGGCTCCTGGGCCCAGCCCGAACCCATAAATCACGGCAGGAAGGCCTGGAGGAAACATGAGGAGCTTTTATTAGCCCAGCTGACAGAGACAGAAACAAGGACACGTCTCGGAGCAGGCGCTGCTCTGGTCTCACGAGAACCCAAGCCCACACGTTTGTCAGGTTTGGGGTAGATTTTTGGAGGCACTTTTTTCCCCACCATTTGGGCCAAAATAAAGGCCTTAACTACCCTGTAAAAGCCATAGTTCACCACACTTACACCCCCCACCAAATGCCTGTGTTAAATGCAGAATAAAAAGCGTGGGGGCAGCAGGGGGAAAGATCTTTCAGTGGGAAGGCAGTGGAAGGCCTGGCCAGAGGATCCCGGCCTCAATCCCAGCCCGAGGGAATGCCAACACTCCCTTCATGCCTGGCCTGTTGTTGAGTAATTGAAGGTGATAATGGGGGTGGATGAATGGAGGCAGAAAACACACGTGTGATAGCTGCATGGATTGCACAGTGCTGGATTTAGGGAATGGATGAATGGAGGCAGAAAACACACGTGTGATAGCTGCATGCACTGCACACTGCTGGATTTAGGGAATGGATGATCTGGGGGAGAAAACACACGTGTGATAACTGCATGGATTGCACACTGCTGGATTTAGGGAATGGATGAATGGAGGGAGAAAACACACATGTGATAACTGCATGGATTTAGGGAATGGATGAATGGAGGGAGAAAACACACATGTGATAACTGCATGGATTGCACAGTGCTGGATTTAGGGAATGGATGAATGGAGGGAGAAAACACACATGTGATAACTGCATGCACTGCACACTGCTGGATTTAGGTCCACTTCGATGAGGCTCGGAAAACTCAGGATTTTTCCCACTTCCATCCTTCCCAGCAGAGCAGTGTGCCCGAGGCCGAGCGGGCTGGTCCCGACAGAGGGCACTGACACACTGACCACACCAGCGCTGCCCAGCGCCGCCCGTCCCGCAGCACCGCTGGCCTCCCCACTGTCCAGCTCTCCATCACCATCCCGGCGGGGGCTGCCCGGCCCCACCCAGCCCGAATCAATGCGGCCGGCACGGGAAGCAAACATCCATCCATCCATCCATCCATCCATCCATCCATCCATCCATCCATCCATCCATCCATCCATCCATCCATCCATCCATCCATCCATCCCAGCGCTGGCAAAGCCGCTTCCTCGCCGGCGGTGGCGAGCGGTGACGGTGGGAAGAGCTGGGAGGGGGTGGGAAACGGGGGCCGTCACTTTTTCAGGCTGTTAGCTGTAATTAGCCTGGTTTCTGCGATGTAATTATCCCGCAATCTCAAAGCAAACACCCTGGAGGAAATTGCACAGTTAAAGACAGCGCGGCATTAAAAATAAATCATGAGAGTCCTGCTCGCTGTTCCTGCGGATCTGTCAGCGCTTTCCCTGGAAAAGGCCCGGCCTGGGGGAGCTGGAATCACCCAGCTGTGACTCTCCCTGCCAAACTGTCTGCCGAGACGGAGGGCACATCAGAATCCCAAACACCCCCCGGCCGGCTCGGGAAAGCTTTGTCACAGCCCAATTACAGCGCTTCGGGGGAGGGGGGGCTGCTTTGTTTGGGGTTTTCTCCCAGAGGAATTAAATTCTGCCGGCTCTTTAATACAGCGCACGAACGAGGCGTGCGAGGTGTTTGGAAACAAGTCAGCT
>VWZT01013643.1:127044-241153 GCA_013397055.1 Pachycephala philippinensis | reverse complement strand
CTCTTCACACAGCTCTGTAGAATGTGATGAGGCCGCCAGAGAAGACTCAAAGCTTTCTGTGGGCTTATTTGGAATTTTGGAGTGTCTTTTCCACCTCCTCCTCCTCTAAGACAGCACCTGCCCAGCCTCAGCCCCTACACTTAAAGCCACCAGAAGACTTCCCAATGTCATCCCAAAGTCCTTCCCTCATGGCACTGCTCTCCCACGGCAAGCCCCTTCGCGTGAAGGAAACTTCAGGTGCCAAGAAGGTGTCCCTGAGGGAGGATGTGCTGCAGGAAAGAAGCACTAAAGCAGTTCCTCAATGACTTTAAAAGCTGTAGGAGACAAACACCTCCTGAACATCTGCAGAGAGCTGGGATGTGGCCCCATCTCCAAACCTTCATGTTCATCACGAGGCACTACTTTGTGCATTCTGCCATAGCTGAGGGATGTCAGGAACATTCTGAGCCCCTGGGAAGGCACTTTCTCTCCAAGAGGTGACCCAGAAAAGACCGGCACTGTGCCTCTCATCAGAAATACAGCTCCCTTCAGGAGCCCTGCAAATGGGCTTCTCCATCTGGGTGGGTGATCAGTGGGTGCTCCTGGGGAACACACCCAGCCTCCAGCAGCCCCAAGCCCCACCTAGATAAACCCCCAATACTGCCTAAAGAATGAATCAATCCCAGTGACTCTGCTCTCCCCGGATCCAGTCACTCACAGGATGCAAAGAACACGTCTGGAGAGCCCATTAAAAGCCACTCGACTGGAAAATAGTTTCTGGCCTAATTCTAGCGCTGGGGTCTTGGTCGGGGGGAGAAATCTGACAGCGAGAGCGTGTCTGCGGGGAGGACGAGGCAGAGCTGTTAACTACTTCACCAATCTAATGGATAGCACTCTCCAACAGTAATTAATAATTAATATTCGTAGCTTGCTTAAATCTGTTGACTCTGTAAACCACAGCCTCTCACTTAAAGGCATCTCATCATGCTGAGACAAACTGGAGAACAACCCCCATGGAGAGGCTCAGCATAAGCAAGAGCAGCAGCAACTCCCAGCTACCCAGGCCCAGCTCTAATCCCTCTCCTTGTCCCTTCTTTATCTCGCTGAATCCAGCATTGTTCCTTAGCAGTGTCTCTCTCCTGGGTGGGACACTGAAGTCACCGAGTGCACCCTCCTTCAGAGGGTCTGCTCAGGTTTTCCTGGGCCATGGGCCCTGTCTTGCCTGCCAGGGAACATTCAGGACAGCAGTGGAGGGTCTCCAAATGCAGACAAAAATCCCCAGTGCTCTTGTCTCCTTTTGAGCACTTGGGGTTGATTTGAAGGGTAATAAATTGAAATAATATCCCCAACTCGAGTCTGGTTTGCCCATGATGGCAACTGGTGAGTGATGTCTCCCTGTCCTTATCTCAACCCACGAGCCTTTCATTGTGTTTTCTCTCAATCCCAGCTGAGGAGGGCAGTGACAGAGCAGCTTGGGAGCAGCCTGTTGTCCAGCCAAGGTCACCCCACCCCAGTCCAAGATAAACCTAATAATCTATAGATGGATTTATTGAATTCAGGAGTCGGGCTCCTTGCACCAAAGATCAGTTTGAGCTTTCTGGAGGCTGAGAGCACTGCAGTTTGCTGCGTTCACTCCAGCCAATCCTCCTGCCCACGGATCCACTGCAGATATTACTCACAGCTTCCCTCTTTTCCCCACCTCCCGTCACTGTCCCCACCCTAAGGAGAGTTTCAGCCACCAGGAGATCACTGATGTCCCGGCCCCGTGGTGGCCGTGGTGTCTGTGGGGTTGGGTTGTGGGAGCTGGTGGCACCCAGGGAGCCCAAATCCAGCTGGGGGGTGTCAGAAGCCTCCCTGGGTCACACACCAGGGGAGGTGGGACAGGGCAGGACAGGTTTGCTGGATGCCAACCACAGCTCCCGAGAACAACGTCACAAACATGAAGAACTAGAAGGGCTGGACCAAGAATTTGTAGATCTGGCCTATGGGATCACCCAGCTGAACCTAATTTTGTGTCTGTAGCATCAGCTCTACGGACAATGTGACTTCCACAGAAATCACCTCTTATTTTGTCTTTGCTCAAAATTGAAAGACAACCCTTAATAATTTTAAATTTCACGTTTTGGGGTAATTGGATATGCACAGATGACTTTTTTGTAGCCGATTCAGGTCATTCATTCTGTGTGTCTGTTACTACTCCTGCTCTATTCCAAGTTTGGGAGAAGGCAAGAAATTCCTTTTTCCTGATAAAGAACATTATTCCATCATCTGCATTACAAATTATCTTTTATCACAGCTACGATTTAATCTGATAATAAACTTCTAAGGCTCAGGCAATAGTTTCGCTCACCAAGTCACATTCGATACCTTATTTCCCATGGAAACTTGAAATTCTGTTCAGTTCCTTTAATCAGTATTCAACAAATACAATCCCATTGAAATTTGTTTTTCTTTCCAAAGGGTAATGGAAAAAGGCCTCCTCGCTAGCATTCAGATGTGAGCACACCTAAAAATACCTAATATCAGGAAACAATTATACTTCTTCACTTGAATTAATAATTTGCATTTAGAAAGGAGGAAAATATGCCCATAAATAATTTTTCCCCAGCTTCCTATAAAAAACAAGGACAACCAATGTGAATCTGTAGTTAAAAGTATCAAGAACGTGGTTGTCCTGCAAAGTTGTAAATTGCTTTTAAACACTGAGAAGCCAAACCTTGGGAGAACGGGACAGTTTTTGCACTGTGGTGCAAAACCCCAATATTTTGGGGGAAAAAAACCCAAGTAAACCTTGTTTCTGGTTTGTGTATATTCTTTTACATTCCAAGCCAGTAAGTCCTTCCCTCTGGAGTCTCCTAGGGAGCTAGAGAGTTCTGGTTTCCCCAAGGTGTCCAAAAGCAGAAGGAAAAAAAGGAAAATAAAGAAATACTTTTCTCTTATTTCCTTTTTCCTAAAAAGAGAAAAACAATCATTTGGGTTTGAATGAAACCTATTACTCAGCTTAAATAAAATTCTTCATTTGGTTGCCGAGTCTGTCAAGTTTGGTGAGATTTCCGGAGAAAGGGGTTTGAAATATAAAGTTCATTTTCCTTAGGAAAGCTGAACAGAGGGCATTGAGGTAAAGCAGGATTTTTGGGGGAGTACAACTTCCCTTCCACATCCCACCCCTGAAATGAGGGAAATCTGAATGAATTTCCAAAGGTTTCAGGGTTGCCAAATGTTGGGAAGGAAGGAACATTAAAAACATTCTCATGGAAAAACATAACCTACCCATCTGTCTTCTGCTTATCAAGGGAGACCTGGTGCTTCCAGAATTTCTGCTGGGGCTTCCAGCTGCTCCTGAGGTGGGTACCACGGTGCAGGGAATGGGAGAGACACGGTGGATCCGGAATTTCTGCCACCTGGTTCCCATCAGGGCTGCTCATCTCGGGACTCCCAGCAGCTGAGGGCTGCCAGCTGAATTCCAGCCTTTCCTCTTCATCCATGGATCCCCATCATCGGAGCAAAAGCACCTCTTCAGGTCCAAGCCTGACAGATTGAAGGGAGAGGTCTCAGGCTGTGCTGCCAGGAACAGAGCTAAGACACCCCAAAACCAGCATTTTTCCTCTAATTTCTGCTGATATTCCATGAGCAGCACCCCTGAGCACAGCACTCTGATCCTGACACCCCCCGGCATCCCTCCAACCAGTTCTTCTCCCTGTTACCTTCGTTCCCCCTTCTGCCCCTCAGGTTCAACCCCAATATCCCAACAATATCCACCGTAGGAAAGGTGGAGTGTGCGAGTTTGGAGAGCACAAAGGCAGCCCCAGCCCCAGCAGCTCGGACATTCTGCTCATGACTGGGATAACGATGGCACTCCTGTTAGGAACTTTGGAGGGGACACGACAAACACCACTCACAATTATTGTAGAGTGCACAGAAGGCAATTTGGAATAATAAATGAATGCAGAGCGAGAACAGAAGAGCCCCTTGGTAGCTGGATCTCTCCTCCTGTGGTGTTGCAGGGCCCTCCTGGGATGTTTCAGTGTCTGGAGCAACATCTCAGGTGGTGATGCTCAAGTTGAACCACCCCAGGTCCCTCCCTCCGTGTGCTGGGTCCTCTGCCTGCAAGGATCCTGCAGGAATTCTGGCCAAAACGAAACAACACAGGCCAACCCAGGCTCCCGAGGAGGGAAGGAAGAAGTTCATGCTCATGGAATCATTAAGGTTGGAGAAGAAACCCAGGATCACCAATGTTCCTTCATGGGAAGGACATTCCCAGAACTCGGGCACCCCAAGGGCTGTGTTGGGAGTGCTGTGCAGGTGCCATCCCACTCTGCCAGCAGGATGCACGTTCTCTGCCTGGCCATGTGCCCAGCTCCCACATTCCACAGGCCTGCCACTGGACAGGGACAGCTCGTGGTGCTGGCATGAGGCTGGATCCCCACACACAGGGAAGACCTTCGCTCTTCCACACATCAGCATCCGAGGGGCAACGTGAGGCACGGGCAGCAGCAGGAGATGGGCGGCCAGGAAAGACATCAAAGGGAGTAGGAGGAGGGGTGCAGAGGATGAGCAAAGGGGATGAGGAAAGCCAAGGATAAGAAGAGGGTGCCTGGGAGACTCTCAATTGAAAGGCGAAGGCTCCCTGCCAAAGCAAACAGTTGGACATGGAGGGCTCTCCATGGCTCTGGTTCACTTGGACCATCTGGCATTTATTGAAATTGCCTCCCTTTGTGTTTGCTCCGATGAAGTGGGTTTGTATTCCCGCTTTCTCTCCCTCCTTTCTCCTCTCCCAGGCCAACACGGAGCTTCTGTCCCGCCTTTCATCTCCCACATCCTCACAATGGCTGTTGAACAAAGAACCCCACTGCGGGGAATGAATCCCAGGAGGAACCAGGCATGGGGAGAGAACGCCTGCACAGGGACGGCCCCGTGCATGGCCCTGCGAGCCCTCGTCTTACACACTTCCACTGCTTCCCTTGGCCCTCAGTCTGGGAAGGCAACAGACTGAGAGGGAAGATGGAAAGAGAAATCGGAGCAGAAGTTAAACGGGAGAACAGAAAAGCAGGGAGAAAAAAATCCTTCCAAAAGGTGCAATTGCAAAGTGATGACAGGCTGGTGGAAGGGAATTAGCAGAGAGGAGGGCTCTGTTCACCTCCTCCCCTCCCTGCTCTGCTGTGTGATCAGGAAGGAGCCAAAAGAGCCGTTTTGTTGGGAACTTTGGCATCCGCCGCTCTCCCGCAACGAGGGCGAGAGACTGAAATAATCAACATTTTCTGCGGCACAGAAATGCAAACACTCAAATTCACATCTCAGCTGACAGTTTCAGTCAAAATACATCCCCCTGACGCTCTTCAGTTAGAAAAGATTCACAGTCTCGTTTCGCGGCAGAGCCTGCAGTCCCAGGCCACATTACACAGCCACGCTGCCAGAGTTTGGATTTCCTGTAAGTCAGCAAGAAGCCTCTGAGGCTCGGGATGTGCTTCCAAGCCTATTGCACGGAGGAGCCTTTCCAGGGGTTTTTCAGGAAGCCTGTCCCAGTGGAAAACAATAAAGAAAACGCAAAGAACACAAGCGTGAGTGTGGGGAGAGGTTTCCTTTGCCCTGCTCAGCCTCTGGGTGCTCTAGAGCCAGGACATCACTCAGCACGAGACCCCATCCAGCCAATTCCTGCCCCTGTCGCTCCATGCCCCACTGGGAGGTGTGTGTGGGCTCCAAGGACTGCAGGAAGGAGCTCGGTGGCTCTGCTGGCACAAATTAGCGGAGCTGAAACTTTAGATCAGTGACAGAGCCTCTTCCTCCTGGGAGCAGTAAATTGCGGTGCCGGTCCCTGAAGACCCTCCTTGCCATTAAGTGATTAATGAATTCATTAACACCTCTAGGAACATGGGAAATATGACACGGACAGCCTGCCTAGGCTTTGCAAGGTATTTTTCCTGAGGAACAGCAGAGAAGAGTGGCTAATTAAGCTATATGGCCCATGGCAGCACTGCTGCATTTATCCAGAGGGGATGAGCAGAGGGATGAGGTTCTGTCTCCTGCTCCTGACCAGCTTTTATTTGACCCATAACGAGATGCTAAAATCAAGGGTTTATTGCTATTATAAACCTTTCATTTGAAGGGGGGAGGGAGAAGGCTTTTTACTGTAATGGCTTTAATGACTTTCCCAGCGTTCCCAGTCCAGAGGTGGAATGGTCCCAGGGTAACTGGGGTAAGGAGAGGGGAAGGAATTGCACAATGGCCTCCTCAAATCCTACAGAGAGACTTAACTCTTGCCCTAAAGCCATGGTCACATGCTCCAGCCCATTTCCCTGACAGTTTTATTTACCAGCTGTAACACAAGCACCAGCCCAAGCACTCGGGATGAAGTGTGAGCCGGGCTCGGGCTGTGACACCCGCACTAAATCCCGGCCCGGGATCGCCTCCCGCCGTCCCGCAGCAGGACACTGCCCCTGCCCCCCGTGTGCCTCGGGTCCGGGTCCCAGCTCTGGCCTGCCATCGGAGCCCCAGGGGCAGCCAGGCGGGGTTAGCTCGGGGAGGGATGCCCACATTCCCTGCTTTGAAGGGATAAATAGCTGCTACCCGCAGCTCATTTCCCTTCCTTCATCCCGGGCTTCTTTGTCCCGGTGTCCCGTATTTCACAGAATCCCAGAATGGTTTGGGTTGAAGGGACCTTAAATTCATCCAGTACCACCCCTGCCATGGGCAGGGACACCTTCCACTGTCCCAGGGTGCTCCAAGCCCTGTCCAGCCTGGCCTCGGACACTTCCATGGATCCAGGGGCAGCCACAGCTTCCCTGGGCATTTGCTGTACTGTTGCAGACAACGCTGGGGTCATCTCTACAGCCACCAATGACTGCAGGAATTCCTTTCCATAACCCAAGTGGGACAAGTTTCCTTCAGCCCCAAACGGCACAGAGAGTTAAGACTGGCTTGTGCCTTTCCCAGCTCCTTGGGAACACGAGCTTGAGCTTCTTCGCCTCCAGAACAAGCTGAGAAAGATCCACAGCAATCCAAGGGGACAGGAGATGCTCTGTGCAAAGCACCTTTACCACTTGCAGGCAGTGGAGGTGGCAGGGAGCCACCAGGATTTCCTGCAGGTGTGGGGGCTTCAGGAAATTTGAAAATGGGGGAGAATCAGGCTGGAAAGACGACTCCGTTTTAAAGACAGTAAATTGGAGAGAGCTCAGAGAAGGCCCCTAGGAAGATGAAAGGACAGCAGGTATTGATTTACGTAGGAAGATCAAAAGAGCTATATTTGTATGTGGTAGTTTAGCTAAGCGATGACTAAGTGTTTAACGGGAAGGGTTTGAAGGACACAAACCCAGAAAGGGCCTGTGCAGGGAAGGAGCTGAGCGGGAGCAGGAGGGTGGGAGAAAAGGATGGGAAAGGAGGCAGATCCCAGCTGTCCACAGGTGTTTTTTGGCAGGGGGATGTGAGCAGCCCTGCCAACACTCAGCCCCAAGGCACACATGGCAAACCAGCGTCCCAAAGCTTTCCAAACCCANTGCACGGCTTCCCAAAGCTTTCCAACCCCATCCTGCACTGCTTCCCAAAGCTTTCCAACCCCATCCTGCACGGCTTCCCAAAGTTTTCCAGCCCCATCCTGCACGGCTTCCCAAAGCTTTCCAACCCCATCCTGCACTGCTTCCCAAAGCTTTCCAACCCCATCCTGCACGGCTTCCCAAAGTTTTCCAGCCCCATCCTGCACGGCTTCCCAAAGCTTTCCAACCCCATCCTGCACTGCTTCCCAAAGCTTTCCAACCCCATCCTGCACGGCTTCCCAAAGTTTTCCAGCCCCATCCTGCACGGCTTCCCAAAGCTTTCCAACCCCATCCTGCACTGCTTCCCAAAGCTTTCCAACCCCATCCTGCACGGCTTCCCAAAGTTTTCCAGCCCCATCCTGCACGGCTTCCCAAAGCTTTCCAACCCCATCCTGCACTGCTTCCCAAAGCTTTCCAACCCCATCCTGCACGGCTTCCCAAAGTTTTCCAGCCCCATCCTGCACGGCTTCCCAAAGCTTTCCAACCCCATCCTGCACTGCTTCCCAAAGCTTTCCAACCTCCGCCTGCACTTTGCTCACTGCAGCTCCACCTCCAGCCAGCTCATGCCATGCCACAGAATCCAGGAGCACGGGGAAGGTCCTCGAGGGGACCCTCACAGCCCACACAGTGGGTGACACCATGGTGACTGAACCTCTGAGTGCTGGGAGCCCTGTGATTGCCCTAACTCCCACGATACCCCAGGACAGAAACAGGAACAATCCTGTATCTCAAATCCACTTCTGAGGACCCCACTGTCCTGCTCCATCCACTCCAAGGCCTAAGGAACTCATCTCCAGTCTTTGAACTTACTAACACGTGACTGGAGCTATTGCCTCTTTCCTGGAAACAGTGTTTGAAGAGATTACCCTGAGCATGGCACAGGACCTGATCCCTCTGCAGGCTCTGGTGACAGCCCTGATTGCAGGGGATCTGCTCCATTCTGCCCCCTCACACTGCTCCACCTCTGCGGGGTTCCTCAGGGCTTGCAGGGAGAGGGGTGGGACCACAGCCAGAATAGCAAAAAGCTCTTCTGTTCCTCCAGGTAAATCAGGCCCGGGTGGGATAAAGCCAGTTAAAGTGAGTGTAGTGAGTGACTTACCTCAGCCTCCCTCTGCGGGCCAGCTTGGCACGTGTCTCCTTGTGCTTCCAAGAGCAGAGCCAGGGGCATTTCAGAGGCTGACACCTTGGGAATCCTCCACAGAGGAGAATCCTGAGTGCACAGGACAGGCAAGAAACACAGTGACCATCCTGGGTTGTGCAGGGCTGCACAGGGCAGGATCTGGGGGCCCCAAGCTTCATTCAACAGCTGAATTTTTAAGTTACCTCACAGTCTGGGATCTGCTTAGTCTGCTGAAGGCTGAGCTGCCCACCTGAGCGATGCCAAGCCAGCCCTCTAGAGAAGAGATGGAGAAGGGAACGGGGAAGACAAGCAGGACAGAGAGAATCTGATAAGAGAGCCTGATTGAATCACTCTGTCATTACCTGGGACACCCTGAAAACTTTATGGCCTCACTTCACAGCCTGAAAATACCCACTAAAAAGCTTTTGCTCCAGGATCTGGAGGGACATCCAGGCAGTTTAGATCAATTCCAGTGCTCTGCTCTCTGTCCACATCATTCAGCATTTTATCCACCATTTGCTGGAGTGATTCTCTTTGCTGGCAATGTTTATAGACAGCAGAAAGGGAGGTCACGAGTAAGGAACGATGAGAGCAGGGCAGGTCACAGCGTGGGTTAAACGAGCCCACGCGCAAGGGGCAGGATCCATGGCCCCTTACAGAGCCACTAAATACATTTTTCTCACCTTTTCCTCTTGAGTGTCAACAAGATCTACCCCAATCGAGGGCCCCTTGACCCGTGGGATTCAGGAGGATAAACATCCACCCGTGGCTGGACAGGGTGACAACACACGGGGTGTTTGCTCAGCCAGACACGGGCACTTGACCGCAAGCTGCTCACCCCCTCTTCACTGCTGAGGTACATCACTGTGGAAAAATGTAGTCTGATGCAAGGCAGTGCGAGATAACACCTCTGGGAACCAGGGATGCAAATGACAGCTACTTCCAATGTGAGAGATTACCTCAGAGAGCACTGGCTGCAGCAGGACTAAAGATGCTGTCCCTGGAGGAAGTGAGCATTCATCCAAGCAGAGACAGGAGCCAGGCTTTCACTGGACATTTGCATTTTCTTCTTCTCTTACCCTCCATTTTCCCCTATTTCACCCACATTTGCATGGCTTTATATGAAAAAAAAACAGCCCCCTCCAGCATTCTAGAGGCTGTGAGAGCCCTTGTGCAGAGCATAGCACGGCTCTGGGTTTTTAGAGCTTTTCCAGGAGATGTGGGGTGTCCACACAGGGAAGGGAGGCCTCGGAGAGCATTTAGAAGGGTTCCATACACACAGCTGAGAGCTGGAAAAGTCCTGAACTCAGCTCAGCTTCCTCAGTTTGCCAAAGAGTTGCTTAAAAAATCCCAAGATGTCTAGGCATCGACATGGAAATATCCTGGCTTGCAGGGGACTTCCCAGGATTTTGACAACAGCGTGATGAGATTCAATGCCTGGAAGCTCAGGTCAGATAAATCCCAAAAAATAGTGCAATTTCCCAGCAGGGAGGGACACTGGACACTGGAGGACCCCAGGAGGGTGTGGATCCTCCTCCTCGGACACTGCTGCAGCAGATAACTCCCTTACAGCCAGGCTTTGATCCAGCTCCTGGCAGGCAGGAGCAGAGGGAGCGGGGCTGGATGGCTCAGGGCATCCCTCCGTGCCCCTGCTCCCTTCCTCATCCCCTCAGCCAGGACACAAACAGGAAATTCTGGGTAATCTGCTGCTCAGCCTCGCACTCCTCATGAAGCTGCAGTCCAGTCTTGCTCCCCAAGACCTCAGGAAGGAGTTCATTGATTTATTTTCCTCCCCCAGCAGATGTTGCTTGCTTGTTCTTCTTGTTATCTCCTCGCCTTCCTCTCAATGGGCAGAGATGGGCTTGGCTGGAGCCAGGGTTTGTGGGTGTGCCAGGAGTGGGTCACTTGGTTCTGTGCCCTTTGGGGTCAGCTGGTGCCACCTCAGGCAGCCACACGGGGTTTCTGTGGTGTTCAGTGACGATGGTGGGTACCACACTCAGAGTTCATAACCTGGACAGCACATCCTGGAGTCTGTCAAGTGATCCCACTGCTCAGAACCTGCCAGGCCTGCCCAAATAAACATATGTAAGAGTTGAAATTCCATCTCTCCCCTGCCCTGTCCCCTGGAAAACTCTTTGATGACTAAGCCCATTAGGGGAGGAGCAGATCTCCTGGAAATGTCACAGCTGATCTCTGCTGACCTTATCAAAGTGCAGGATCAATACACTGACCTGTTCGGAGCAGGAAACCTTAAGCAAAAGCCAAAGAGATGCAATTAAAGCACAATTTCAAGAATGGGAATGGGGGGGAGGATGGAAATTCCCCCTATTCTGGCTCTGGAGAGTGAAAAACAAATGAGCCAAAAGGAACCGTGATGCTGAGAATTATCATCTACATAATTAGTATTTGATAAAGCAGGAAATAAAACATAACATCCATTCATCATGCTGACAGCTGCAGGACCTCGGTGCCAGGCTCTCAGGAGATGGGGGCTGTGCCTTCAGCAGCGCAGGTACCAACCCTCACCTGCAGCTCAGGGAGCCCAGCGTGCCCTGGGGCATCCCAGGGACTGGTTTGGAATGTGCCAGCTGTGATCCCGTGCTCTGGGCTGCCTGCATTTGAAGGGTGGAGAACCATCAGTCTTGGTGACAGCTGAGGAGCTTCCAGTGAGTCTGGGACCTCAGGCACACGGGGACCTCAGGCAGCCTAGAAAGAGAAACTGGCTTTCCTGACACCTGGAACTCGACCAGCTCCACCCCTCAGGGCTGCAGCCGTCCCTGCCCTGGCTTTGGACTGGACAAACCATCACCATTTTGAACAGCTCATCCCATCCTGGGAGGTGGCACAGCCATTTCAAACAGCCTGGAGCCAGCCTGCCTTGCAGGACAGCTATGGACAGGGGCAAGGCACGGGCCTGGGTACCCACAGAGATGCAGCCAAAGGATTTCTGGTCAGACACAACCCATCTCAGATCCCATAGAGCATAAAGCAGCACCTCCCCTCGGTGGGTCCTCTGATTTTCCATAAGATGCAAAAGTATTTTCAGATAAACTCATTTTCAGATAACCTCCCTATGAAGAGGGCAATCCACAGTGAAGAGGCTCCAGAGTGCAAAGAGGAGCTGTGCTTCCCACAGAGGACAATTTAAAGGAGCAGGTGACAGAAAGAACACTAAACAAAGTCAGAGAGAGAGAGATTAAAAGGTAAATCACTTGTAGGACATCTAGAGCAGCTCTCTCTACAGGGCTTTGCCCAAAGGAGAGATATTTTCCTTTCTCTTTACAGCAATTTTTAAGATTTACCTTTCCAAGGGTGAGCATGAGGCATTTGAAGGCAGCTCAGGGACACAACAGGCAGAAGCCAGCTTTGCCTTTGCTGACACCAGGAGCCAGGTGCCTGCTGGCAGCACCTCACACCCCTGCTGCTGTGCCAGGCTGTGCCCAGCTCCAGGCTGCCCACTCGGGACACATCCCTGTCCGTCTGCTGAGGCACAGCACTTCACTGGGAAAGCACTGAAAAATTCCCTCGAGCACTGCGAGTGCCCCAGCTCCCACGGGAATCATCTCCCCATCAACCTCGGGCTGCCGGGAGGAGCAGGAAGCCCCAGCCCTTCCTCCTTCCCTCCCTTTCTATTTGCCACCCCCTCTAATTTCATCGGCTTCTTTTGCTGGCTGGTTCTTCACAATCTCACCTCATTAACCCACGCCGAGGCAGGGTCTCAGCTCTCCAGCTGACCACCTTTTCCCAGCCCAGACAGAGCCCTGTGAATGATGCCCCTGGAAGGTGTTTCAAAACAAAGCAATCAAAGCAGGTCTCTGCTGTCCTGGGGAATTCTCCGTGCACTGGGAGCCTCATCAAACCAGGGCAAAGAAAGCAACAGCAAAATTTAACAGTGCCATCCCTAGCAGCCACAGATGGCTGCAGTTCCTAAATAAGCATTACATTAGTGCGAGGGAGACGGGGGAAAAAAATTAAAGGAAGAAAGGAAAATATAACAGCTGTATCTTAAGCCTGGAGGCTGATGCTAAATCTACATTTGTAGATGCTTTCAGCACTGGCAATAAAAGTCAAGTTGCTTCCACGTTAAAGGGGCACTGCTGAGTGTTTTATGCAGCATCCTCGACCTGCTGATCATTTGGTGGGAACATCTTCCAGCTGTCCAGCAGGATGGGGACCCAGGAAAACGGCAGGAGATGTGTCCACAGAGAAAAGAAGTGGGGGAAAGCATTAATATTTAATGGAGTGTTTTACACTGCTTTGAATGGAGTGTTCAGCTAAAAAAAACCACCAACAAAAACCAAACAAATACAAAAATCAATAGCGCACAATGGCCTTCAGTGCACTGACAGAAACATCATTCGCCCTCTCGTCACTGCTGTCACGTTAAAACCACAGCTCCAACAATTCCCCCAGCCTGGAATTCTGCTGGCTGAGCAAAATAGAGGAAAAAGAATTGGGGGCCTTGACTTGAAGTCTTGACCCCTCCAAAGCAGAGGAAATCTCACTCTGGAAGCAGCAGCTCAGGTGGGGTTCACGGAATGAATCAGAGAACCACAGAATGAATCACAGAATTTGAGAATGGTTTGGGTTGGGTGGGACCTTAAAGTTCATCCAGTCCCACCCCTGCCATGGCAGGGCCCCCTTCCACTGTCCCAGGGTGCTCCAGGCCCCATCCAACCTGGCCTTGGGCACTGCCAGGGATCCAGGGGCAGCCACAGCTTCTCTGGGTCCCTGTGCCAGGGCCTCACCTCCCTCACAGGGAAGGATTCCTTCTGTATATCTAAGATAAATTTCCCCTCTTTCAGTGGGAAGCCATTCCCTGTGTCCTGTCCTTAATCCCTTGTCCCCAGTCCCTCTCCAGCTCCTGGAGCCCCTTTAGGCCCTGGAAGGAGCTCTGAGCTCTCCCTGGAGCCTTCTCCTCTCCAGGTGAGCACCCCCAGCTCTCCCAGCCTGGCTCCAGAGCAGAGGGGCTCCAGCCCTGGAGCAGCTCCATGGCCTCCTCTGGGCTCTCTCCAGCAGCTCCAGCTCCTTCCTGTGCTGGGCCCCAGGGCTGGGGCAGCTCTGCAGGTGGGGTCTCACCTGAGCGGGGCCGAGGGGCAGAACCCCACCCCCTTCCCTGCTGCCCACACTGGGGATCAGCCCAGCACAGGGGGGTTCTGGGTCCCAGTGAGCACAGGGGGGTCACACTGAGCTCCTCATCCCCACACCCACACGTCCTTCTGCTCAGGGCTCTGCAGGGAAAGCTCTGCTCCCAGCTGAGGGGATGCTGGAGATCTTTCCCCATCATCTGGGAAGGAAACCATGGGTTTGCTGCCAGCACAGAGCACAGCTGACACAAACACTGGAGGAGCAGTAGATGGTGACGTGACCGGGGCTCCAGCTCCGTGCGAGAGCAGCACCACGGTCCTGAGCCACCTCCACACTCGTGGCTGTGCCCACCCTGCAGCCAGCCCAGCCCAGCACTGAGAACAGCATTTTCCTGAGGCAGAATCTCTCCGTGGAGGGGTGGGAATGCCGAGGATCAGCCGTGGGAGCAGCCCAGGCAGCTCCCCAGAGCTGCAGCTTCACAGACAGAGACAACCCAAACCCCTCCGACCTCAAATCGCCGAGCTCAAGCGACACACACGTGCGTGTGCTGGCAGGCACGAGGTTCCTTGCAACCTCACACATCCCTTTTCCTCTCCTTTGAGTTTTCAACGGTTTCATTTCTCTCAGGTTTCCATCAGTCTATGACAAAATGCAAAATTACCTCCACCGTGTCCGAGCTGTGGAACCTTCTGCCTCCTCTTGACCTGTTCAGCATTTTTACCACATTCATTTGTTTTTATTACACTTCATTAGAACAATGATGTCCTCTGAGCTGCTTGGGTTCTTCAGCAACCCTTGGCTACTCCCTGCCTCACAAACATTGCAGATTATTCCTGTTTTGCTGTCATGTTCCCTCTCCATCCCTGAATTAGCTACGCCAATTAATTACCAGCCCCTGGGACTGCTCTTAGAGCACAGGCCCTGAGGCTGAGGAGTGAAAGGGATGTTATTACACAAGTGAGCAAGGTTTGGCTGCTCTTACCTGAGCTCCCTCGGGATTTTCCATCAGAACGTTGATTTCCTGCAAAAGGAACAACTCACCTGGGCATGTCAATGCCAACACGTTCTTGTTTCTAAACAAAAAATTACCCGAGTGTTTTGACAACATCAAAACATCATGTTTCATTATTTTGAGGGCATGGAATACTTTGATATTAATTCTAAAACATCTTTTAGCTTAGAAGTTTCTCTTATAATCCAATTGCTTTGAATGCCAAAATCAACTCAAAATGTGTAAACAATTTTTAATGGTTTCACAGGGACATCTCAGGACAGAAAATACATTTAAATTAAACTCCATAATTTTCCCCTGAAATGGGAAATGCACTTCTTGCTCAGGTCTAGACATCAGCATCATCTTGGTGGACTCTGATGTAACTGAGAGAACCCGCCCAGGAGAGGTGGATAATGGGGCTAACAGGGAGTGCTGGAGGGCATGGAAAAATCCAGGCTGAGCCAGGAGAGGAAAGAGGCAGAAGGATGAGCTGGGAACAACACTGCAGGCCAGGGAAACGTGGATTTGTGATGCCAGGTGGGGTATTTGCACCTGGGCCAGCTTTCTGGGAGTTTGGGATGGGAATGGAGAAGCTGCCAAAGGAGGACATTTCAGAGCACTCATTTCAAGGACAATCCACAGAATCCTTTCAAATCCCATCAAATCCCTTTCAAATTAGAGAAAAACCCACCCTGGAATTTCCTTCCCTCTAAAGCAGACTCCCTGCTGTGCCAGGGCAGAGCTGCATCCTCGCAGCATCGAGAGGAGCTCTGGAAGCATCATCTCCATCATTCCAAGCTGCTCCGAGCCCAGATCACCAGAGAAAGCGGATCTGAGTGCCTGGCTGGGAGAAAAGCTGGAGCCATGCTCTGAAGCACATTAATTGCTTATTAATTACCCCATTCATCACAGTGACACCCTTGTCTGCGTTCCCAGTGGCACCCTTGCGTTGGCTGGGACTGTCACACCGCTTTGGGTAAACTGAGAAACTTCTGCTGCCTCACCTCAGACCCCCGTGCATCCCAAAGGGTGGAAAACAAACCCAAAAACCCCACACCTTCACAAGAATCCCAATGGCAACATGGCAGCTTGGAAACTTGCCCCTCAATGGCAGCAGAAATGCAGATGAGAGAGGATTTACAGGACAAGGATGCTCCCACGCCCTCAAAGTTTGGGATTCAAGGTACAATTTGCAAAGTGTTGTCTTAGGGAGCCCATCCAGGCCTCTGCTGCACCTTCCCACAGGCAACTGCAAGTTCCCATTAAATCACAGAGAGCTGTGAACCAATCACCAGGGAAAATTTCTGTTCCATCACCGGTGCTTTTTCTTTATTTCATTATTTATAGCACTCTCTGATTCCCAGCAACTTTTTTATTATAAAAAAAAATTATTTTCTTTGTCTGAAAATTGATATAAAAAGAAATCCATCTCTCAGCCGTCATTTCTCTTAATGATGTTTACATCAGCAGATGGGGAAAAAATCACTTTTTAAACAGAATTTATTACCCGCTGACCCAAAGCTTTCCCATACATCACTGTGCTTTCACAAAGTTAGTTTCCACAGCAACATGATGTAACTCTCCAGTGTGTCTGGGAGCTGCTGATGTTAACTCTTCCATTCCTATCCATATTTCTTTGTGACGGGATACCTTGGCCACACGGACACTTCAAATCTGGATCCCGGAGTCAGTGTCCTGAGTTGGAAGGGACCCACAAGGATTATCCAGCCCTCAGCTCCTGGCCCTGCACCGACACCCCAACAATCCCATCCTGTCCCCATTGTCCAAACGCTCCTGGAGCTCTGGCTCGGGGAGAACTCTGGCTCTGGGGAAGCTCAGGAGCAGGAGCGCTCTGCAGATAGGGACATCTTCAAGTTGTCTCATTTAGTGAGACATCAAGTAACAGCTTCAAGCAAGAGGGAAAGGCTGCAGGCATCCCAGGGAAAGGGATCAGCTGGGCAGGGGTAGCATAGAAGGAAGGAGATGGATGTCTGGAGATGCTCACCACAAAATCATGGAAAGGCTTGGGTTGGAAAGGTCCTTAAAGATCATCCAGTTCCCAAGGGCAGGAACACCTTCCACTAGAGCAGGTTGCTCCAAGCTGGCCTTTTCACCAGTGCAGCCAAAAGCAAGTTTATCACCAGCCACAGCAGGAACACCTAAACCCTGTGAGAGATCTTCCTCCACGCCCATCTTCTCCAGAGCCAGGGCCGGATGCCAAGAGAATCTGGGAACACAACATAATACAGGGTTCTTCAGAAAAAGGCTTAGTGAAGATGGACAAACAGACAGTTCAGTCTTCAAAACAGTGGTGAATTCCTGGGGTGAGCACCTTGTGCTGTGGTTCCTCTCCTCACTGAAATTTGGTGTAGGAACAGAGAGCAGACCCTCCCTGGCTCTGAGGGACCACGCGTGCATCAGCAGCTCCAGAGCTGTCTCAGCAACAGAGCCCACAGAGAATGAGCACAGAGCAACCAGCACCAGCACCCCGGGGAGGGGAAGGTGATGCCTGGGGTGGCCACCTAAAACACAGAGGCTAGACAGAAATAAGGGAATAAAGGTAGGTATTTATTTGAAGGGCCTTCAGAGGTACACCCTGGGCAGGCCACAGGCTGCCCCCAAGATGGACCCCGAGTCACGAGTTCTTCACACTTTTATAAGTTTGGTTCATTTGCATCTCAGGGTTAATTGTGCAATTATAACCTCAGATAATGATGTAATTACCCCAAGTTTTCCCTGCTTCAGAGGCTTTTACTTTACACATTTTGGGGCCTGGTGTCCTTGAGGAGCAAACTCAGGTTTTTTTTGAGGAGCAAACTCAAGGGAGGTTTGTTATGTCCAACCAGCAGGAAAGAACAGCAGCTCACAGGCCACAAGAAACTTCAGAGTTACACACTAGGCAGTACAGGGTTTGAAAAATGTAAAAGTTAAAACCTAAGGCATCAAAGGGCTCAGCACAGCACCAGGAAACTCTCCAAGGATCTGGCCCCAGGCTTTGGCCCCACAGCTCCAGCCCAGCACCAGGCCCAGGTGGATTTAGCAGCAAATCTGGCCTCTCAGCAATCAAGGTTCAGCTCCAATAGAGACAGTTGCACCTATCACTGCATTTATTGATTGCCGGGATGTTGATAAACAATTGATTTTTTTCTGCAAATGTCACCTGGAAGGAGTTTTATGCCTCTCTCTACCGGGAGCGAGCGATAGCAGGAGCCTACCGAACACAGAGAACACAAACTATCTCCTGCTAGGGCAGATAATTCCTGCTGGCAAACGGCTGAGTAATAGAAAGAAGCTGCTTCTACTGGGATTTGGGAGTCTACCATGGTGGGAGATGGGAAAGGCATTTACTCAGTGCTTTGGCTCGGGTATCAGAGTGTCACTTTGGCACCTTATCAAAGGAATCCAGCATCTCCAGCCCCTTGGCTTGAGCCGGTTACAGAGCAGCGAGTGATCCACCTGAGGAGAGATGGCAATCAGCTCTCAGCACAGGCCTGCCCGAGATCAGAGGCCAAAGAGGAAAAGGCTGTGGGACCCTGGAGGTGTGTGATAACCCCCAGAGACAAACCGTGTCCAGGGTAAAGCAGCCGCACCCGAGCCTTGTCAGGAGAATGTCACACAGAGAGCGCTGGAGTCAAAAAAACAGCCAGCCATTTCAAGGGGACAAGAGAAATGCAAGTTCCCTGGGTCTGTGGCTCCCTGAGGATTGGTGCCATAGATCAGATTAGAAACCAGAAATCTGGGAGCAAAATGTAATCCAGGCATTTGGGGTCCTCCAGGAGAAGAGGACCATGTAATGAACTTACCTCTAACTTGGGAAAACTTTAAGTAGCATTCACGAGAGACAGCAAAGCGAAAGGGCACACTGGAAACCAGGCCCTGGCAGCTCTGATCTCCCCAGACAGCCTTGGATGCTGCAGAGCTCTGCTCTGAGAGTTCTCCAAGGAATTCCAAGCGTACTGTGGATCTGGATTTCTCTCTGGACATCAGCCCTGTGTGTGCTGTGTGACCACTGACATAGCACTGCCAGGGTCTGCAGAGGCAGAACTTCCTCCTGAACGTCCTTCTGCTCTCCCTTCAGCACTTCTGAAAAACCCCACAATGGACAGAAAACATCTCCAACACGCACAGCATGAAAGGTGCTTCAAAATCTGTTCCCCACAGCCTGGAAACATGCAGGGAATCCCTGTGCTAAACCACTTCTCATCTTTCCCAAAGCACAGAGCTTCCCAAACCTCACAGCTTCCTCAGTAGCACCAGAAAAGGGCAGTCCTTGTCCTCGTGTGCCTGAATGAAAGGATTTGTGGAATTTAAAGGTGTTTTCTGAAATGAATCTCCACCCATAACTGCACTTTGGCCGGTGTGTCAGCTGTGTGCACATCACCACAATAATTCATCAGCGAACACCAACAGCTTTGGGAAAGCTGACTCAGGAGACTGAGACCTTATTTAGCCAAAAACACTTGCTCTGATTGATTTTTTTCCTAAAAACGATTTAAGCTTCCTTTTCTGCATTCTGTGTGGCAGCTCTTGCACAAGTTAAAGTCTCCAGCAAAGCCACTCTGTGCTAAGAGGCCTCAGTTCTGCCAAAAATGATCCCAGCCCCATTTGCAGTGATATGAGCATACATTGATGGGGTTACCATCATTATCAGAGATCAGACACAGGATTAGGATCATTATCAAATCAGCCTACCCATGTCATTTCCTCCACTTACCTTAAAATCCTCAAGTCTACCAGAGGATGTTGACCTTTATATCAAAAAATGTCGAGCAGCCTATTTATTGGAAAGCTCCAAATTAGATGACCAAGAAGGAGAAAGCTTTTCCAGCAGTGGCTCCCACCCCCATCAGCAGGATCCAGGAGCTCCGAAGCGCAGGGAGCTGGCTGCAGGCTCGTCAGAATGGTCTGTTGGATTGAAGGAGATGTGCTGATCCATCGGGCAGCCACTCAGGGGGTGCTGTCCAGCTCCTGCCCAGGACTGGGAGATCCATCCATCCATCCATCCATCCATCCATCCATCCATCCCTGGAGCCAGCTGTGCCAGGTGGGAGCAGCGTGTGGAGCGGGGCTTTAAAATCCCAGCCTTTCCAACAACCCTGGCCCATGGAAGGAGGGGAGCTTGGGATTGAGCTGGCAATGAGAAGCCTCAGCAGCACCACACCCTGTGGAGCACAGGGCTGGGAAATGGGCCACAGTCCTTCTCCTGCTCAGGGATCCTGTGAGAGAAACTACAATGGGTGCAGGACTCCGGAGCGGGATGAAGATGTGTGTCCCACATCAAGGGCAATCCTTTGCCCAAGCTTCCCATGCGTGTTGTGTGGGTCAGGCTAAAGCTCAGCTCCAGGTCCAGCAGTAACGTGAGACAGTGAAATGGCTCTGTTGGAAAGAGAAAACCAGGACACACAGCCCGTGCCCGTGACTGGAGCTCTGGCGGGTGAGCAGTAGGAACAGCCCCACGCACATTCCCAAAGCTTTGGGGTGCCAGCACCCAGCCACCACAGCATCCAGGCAGGATTCTCCTGTGATCCCCTGGCCATCCTCAGAGTCAGCATCCCATCTCCAGCGATCCTGAGGTCTCACACCTTGCCCACACTGCCACAGAGCTGGGGCCACTCGAGACCTTGCCACCCACACTCTGCATCCTCCCGGGCTGCTCCTGCTCCTTCCCAGCCTTTCCACCTGCTGGAGGGATCAGCCATTGAACTCGGCCCCAAAGTCCCACCCTGCTCGTGCAGAAGTCCCCCTGGAGTCCAGAGGAACATAAACCAAACCCAGCTGCTCTCCGCTGTCACAGCCTAAGTGCATTAATGTCTTTTTATCTCCGTGGGGGCACCGCGGCCGCCCCCCGTTTCCATGCAATTGGTGTTAATAAAATCTCTCTCTGCAGAAGTGACAAGGGAAGGATCCACTTCACTTGGCAGGTTTTATCTGCATTGAAATTGGAGTGCAAGCCTTGTGTTCCATAAACCCCTCCGTTGATAGCTCTCATCTGCGACCCTCCTCCGAGACCGGCTTCGGGCTGATTATTCCCGGAGAAAACATCTCTATAAGGCAGCCCTCAGCCCTGGCTTGCAATCAGCAAGTCAGCTCTGAAACACTTCTTTCAGCCAGCTTAGGTAATTTTCACTGCAAAATTAAAAGGAAAAATTGTCCAGAGACAAAGCGTTACACAGAGCACATGGGAAATAAGATCCGGAATAGATCTGGAGTCATGGCCAAAAACTGGTTAGTTTGGATTGAGGTGGGAGCCCTTGGAGCTGTGAGGCAGCAGCTGAAGGGAGACCTGAGGAAATTAAAGCAGCTGTTACAGCCTCCTTTCCTCCTCAGCACAGTGGGGGAGGGAGGACAGGAGCTCCGAGCTGTAGCTGAGCCCAGGTGTCCAAGCTCAGCAGGAAGAAGAAATCCTAAGGAAATAGGTGGGAAAGAAGAGGAGGACCAGCTGAGCAAGGAACACACCTGAGTGGAAAGCCAGCAAGGCTTTGTGCCTGCCTCCAGAAGCAGGAGGTGGGAGGTACAACTGTGGGTTTAAAGGTCCTGAGGTGTGCAGAAAGCCGACAGCGTGGAAGGCAGGAGAAGGGACGCTGAGGAGAGCCAGGCAGCAGCATCCTGTCAGGATGCCATGGAGATCGGCCTGCATTCCCTGCCATCCCAACAGATACACATCAAACACATGTGTGTGTGTGTCTGTTGGGGTGCTGGGGGTAATGCTGTACCCCGCATGCCACCTTAGTTAAGCCAGGATGGCCAAGGGAAGCCCTTAAACCACTTGGAAATTGTCCTGGAGGTATTTCACCAGAGCCTTGAGGGTCTAAAGACCAAGGAAAGACACGCTCCTGCTGGCTTCTCCCATGTCCCCCACATCTTCCTTTTCCTATCTACAGAATAACTTCACCATGCTCAGATTTTCCTCCGTGCTCTTGAAATCCCAGATTCATCTGGTGTGTCTTTGGTTTCACATGAACCCTTCCCCATAAATCACTCATTCACTTCTAGATTGATATTAACCATTTTGCCAGAAGCTCCTTATCTGGACGAGCTGCTGCTGAGCCCAACTGGATCCGTCCACACCAAATGGAGAGAAATTATGAGTGTGCTTCATCAGTCAAGGCAGGGAAAGTGATAGCAGTGAGGAGAGACAGTAAATAAGGAAAGCATCCACTGAGTATTTCCAAAGTAAATCAAGTTACGGGAACAATTAGAGGAAATAGAGATTTTTGTCTGCAATTACAGTCCTGTTGCTTCTCCCATCCACACAGACAGTTATGCAGCATCAAAATGAAGAACTGGCTTGCATTTTTAAAGTTTCAGATTTTTTTTTCCCCAGCTGTGAGAACAGGTTTGAATCTCCCTCTCTCCTGCCCCATTTAGCCAGCTCTACTGAACTCAGCTGTAACTTGAATATTCAATTCAAAATCAGGGCAGAGCTGAGGGTACTGATGAAACCCAGCCAAGATCCCCCCACCACAGGTTCAGCAAAGCTTTTTGCAGGAGGTTTTGGCCAGGGAGCAAATGAATGCAGCCCCAAAGCCCCCTGTGCTGGAGGAACTCATTAACCATTTTCCTGGGGCACTTCGCATAAGTCCAGGTTATAGCAGGTGAACCCCACTCTGCCCAGTCTGTGTTCAAGCAATGACAATAATGATTTCTTGATATTGAAAAAGGATAAAACCTTAACTGGCCCCATGTAATTGGTCATGGAAGGCGAACGATTATAGACTGGGATATAGAAGGCGGCGATTCATGGAAGTTTTACAATTAATCTAATTAATAACCTTCAATTAATTTATTGGTGCCTCTTGAGAGGTAAAAAGGAGAGGTGTGACTGCTGTGGGCAGAGACACAGCCCAGCAGCTCTGCCAGCCCCAGGGTGACAGCTCGACCTTGCGAGTGTCACCGCTTCCCGCGAATTCTGCCTCCAAATCCAGCCCCTGCTGTGAGCACGGGGGAAGGAGCAGCCCCCCTCGGAGATAAGAAGTGACAATGAGTGCCCGAGAGTCCTGATGTGCCGGGGACACGTGGGGACAGAAGCCGGGACAGAAGGACACGTCTCCCCGCGAGGCGCTGGAGCGGAGCAGCCCAGCGGGGTCTTGCCTTCAGCCAGGGCAATGTCCTTGGAACGCTCTCCTGCCTCTTAAAACCTTGTCTGCTTCGAGCTGCCTGCAACCCTTTCCATCCTGGCCACAGCCAAACCCTGGGCAGAGATACACAAAGTGTAATAGATATTGTGTGGAGTCTGTGCAGGGTTCACTGGACATTTCCATCCCTGGAGATGGGTTTTCCCACGTGGCAGATCTGAGGTGGAGACTCCTCACCTAGGCTGGCTTGCAGGAAGGGCCTGACTCCCCACAAGACCCCAGTCCCCGCTGTCAGGGCAGGATTTGAAGGAGCAGGAATAACCTGAGTTCCTGTCACTGCAGCCAGAACGAAAGCAATGACCTGCACAGGGTGGCAGAGCCTCGAGAGGATCCCAGACCCTGCTCNCTACCTGGGCTCCTCTTCCCTACCTGGGCTCCTCTTCCCTACCTGAGCTCCTCTTCCCTACCTGGGCTCCTCTTCCCTACCTGGGCTCCTCTTCCCTACCTGAGCTCCTCTTCCCTACCTGGGCTCCTCTTCCCTACCTGGGCTCCTCTTCCCTACCTGAGCTCCTCTTCCCTACCTGGGCTCCTCTTCCCTACCTGGGCTCCTCTTCCCTACCTGAGCTCCTCTTCCCTACCTGGGCTCCTCTTCCCTACCTGGGCTCCTCTTCCCTACCTGAGCTCCTCTTCCCTACCTGGGCTCCTCTTCCCTACCCGGCTGCATCCTCCCGTGCCTCGGTCCGAGTCCCAGTGGGCTAGCACAGGATCTCACATCACTGCCTCATTATCCTAATCATTCTAATCACCTCATTAGGCACCTCATTAGGCACCTCACAGCTACTCCAGTATGAGCTTGCTTGAGGACAGGGGTGAGGTTGCCTTTCCCACCATCGAGCTCATCTTGAGAGCAGGAGAGGGACAATCCTTCTGGATATGCAGAGAGCCTCGAGAAGGCAGAAAGAGAAGCCAAAAGTGGCTGAAAATCAGGGATATTGCAGTAAATAGTGCAGGACTGGACACGCATGGCAGTGCCAGCCTCTTCCCTGTCGGAGCTTTCCTTCCTGCTAAATGTGTCCAGTTAAAACAGGGACTACAATTAAAATAGAATTGCTGTCCTGCAAGAGTGGTTGAGAGCTTTTATGTCTTTCCCTCTCAAAAGTCAGAGAAAAGGTCAACAATTCCTAAAATTTGTAAAACACACAATAAAAAATAATAAATAAACCAATAGAGAAGAAATTTGATCCAAGGATTATGATGCTCCAATCCAAACCAGGGCAAACTTCAGCTCATCTGAAAGTCCCACACAGCAACTGCAGCTTCTAATTTAAAGAGAATATTTTAAACAGCCCAGATTTGCTGCCTTTTTCTTTCTTTCTTTTTTTTTTTTTACTCAAATGAGAAAATTAATTTTTTAAAATCCTCCCTGGGAAAAAAAAAAAAAAGGAGATTTTCAGTGGAAAGCAACTGAAATGAAAAATTCTTTTGCAGGTTTTCTCTGAAGAGGAAAAGGCATTTTTCACTGAAATGGATGCAATCTGTTTTCTCCCCTGATGAAAGGGAATGGTGCTTCTGGACAAATCCCTGCAAAGAGGACAGTCCATGGCAGGGCACAGAGCATCTCCAGGCTTCTCGCCGAAACAGGCCCTGGCAGAAACCCCCAGTGCTGCACTGGCTCCCAACTGCAGCTTTCATTTCAAGCAAAGAATTCGACTCAACTCAAAACAAAGCTCTTCAATTTGGATTTTTCCCAGTGGTTTTGTTGTGGTTTTGAAAGTGAAGCTAAAATCAACAATTACAGAAATTGCTGTGCCTGTGCAACGAGCACAGCAGTGGAAAATTCCCATCCAGCTCTGGACTCAAACTCAGAGCAGACCCTGCTCACAGGATTGGCTTTGAAGAGCCAAATGGATTTTCCTCTGAGTTACCAGGAAGCACTGCTGAAATATCCCCTCCTGGAATGAAACCCACCCTGCTAACTTCCAGCAAAACCCCAGCCTTAAAAGGGATCATGATCTGCCCTCCCAGACAAGGCAATGGTGCCTTGTCCCTGGAAGTGCTTAATTCCATATGCTTCAGAGGCTAGAGGAGAAAAAAAAATAATTAAAAGGCCCTTAATGCATCTGGCCAATTAAATAAAGCTGTAAATGGCAAGGAAATAATTCCTTGCTGACCCCTGCAACAATCAGCTGCTGACCTGCAGCATGAGAATTGATTAGCCCTATCTTAGCATGGCTTGTATGACTACAAATGTTATTATTGGCCATAAAATCGGCCAGCCCTTTATGCAGCCCATTGGTGGCATTTGGCTCTCTGGGAGCCCCAGATGTGAATTTTGCCGGCTGGAAGGAGCAGCCCTGGGGTGGGAAAAGCCTTTCTGTGCTTCCCTGTGGAACTGGGAGGGGGTTTCCAGCAATGGGCAGCGCCCTCCCAGTGTGTCCCAGTCCAGCCCTCAGTGGAATCGGTGCAGTGAGGGGTTAAGTGCCCAGAACAAGCTCAGCCTTACAGCTCTGAGCTGCTGCTGTCGTTCTTCAGCACGGCCTGGCCCAGGCTCCCCTCAGCCCCTCTCACTCTGTTAATAACACGCTGTCAGCACCAGGCTGAGTGAAATCCTCCCCTTTTCCTCAGAGACAGCAAAGCTGGGCTGGGATCTGCCCTCCTCCTCCTGCCCGGGAAAATCCCATTTTCCTGGCGCGAGTGCTCACTCAGCACCTGCCCTGGAGCAGAGCCCCCTGGCCAAAAGCTGCTCCCAAACACCTTTGGAGATGATCAATATGGAATTGCTGGCTCTGTCACAGCTCAGAGCCATCTCTCCATGTGTCATCCCTCCTTCCTCTTCCTCCCTCGACCGTTTGTGCCGGGCTGGATGCACAGGAAACCACACCTGGTCCCCAGGAGCTGTGACATTAGGGACAGGGAAAACTTCTCTCTGGGCAGAGCTGGAGCTGTGTGGTCTGGAGACATGAGCCAGTGCTGACAGCACTGATGTGGCTGCGTGCTACATTCCAAAAATCTGGATAAATCCCATGACTTCGGGACCTAAAAGGTGTGAAGGGTATCTCGGTAGAGATACGAGAGTTGGAGCCCAAAAGCTGAAATCTGTGGTGAGTTTTTATCCAGTTCAACCCCTCAAGACCATCAGGGGGTGGATATTTCATATTTCCCAGACAAACCTTGAGGACACAAGTGTCGGGAAAGGGGTTGCTCTATGGCAGGATGCAGAATCCCATCACCTCAACCATCACTACAGCCCTGGCAGGAGGAGGAGCAGGGAATGTCAGGAGTGCTACCAAAACTGGGGATGCTCTGAGGACATATTCCCATTCGGACTGTGTTGAGAAGGGAGCCTGAAAGAGGAATAACCAGCCCAGGGCACCTGCCAAGTCTAGTCCAGTGCTAAAAACTTCCCAAAACGATACAAATGATCAATGCACAGGTTTGATGCCTCTGGGGACCAATGGCAGTGGCCAAACAGAGCAACCCACCCTGTTCTGGGCACAGCGCCAGAGAGCATCTTCACATGAGGAATCAAAGATTATGTGAAGGGATGCTGAGACAGAGGTTGGAGGAGCTGGGAATTGCACCAGGTTTCCAGCCTTTCCTGGAGGGCTGGAGGGGCTGGGAATTGCACCGGGTTTCCAGCCTTTCCCAGAGGGCTGGCCGTGCAGAGGAGGTGCTCCACGCTGAGGACCATTCCCTTACCCCCCGTTCCCAACACCAGTGTCACGCTGTCCCCTCCAGCAGCAGAGCCCTGCCCATGTGCCCCTCCAGAGCCACTTGGAGTCTGGGAGACACCTCTCCTGCTCAGGGGAGCACGTTTGCATTCACAGCCTCAAAAGAGAGAATTTTTTTTCCAAAAGGACGAGAAGCAGAGGGGAGAGAGGCAAAAGGAAAGGCAGGAGGGGAAGGGGGACAGAAGGGAAGGGGCAGCTGTGTGCTCCAGCCCCAGCCCTGCCTGAGCTCCTCTCGCCTGGAAACTCCTTCCTTTTGCTGACAGCCCCAGCTGGCGTGGGGCTGGCTGCAGCCCCGGGAGCGGGGAGCTGGTGCCCATGGAGGGAGGGAAGCTTTCACTCACCTGCACGGCTGGCAAAAGCCTGAGGTGCTGAAATCTCTGAGAAAGGCGCCTGTGTTCGTATTTGATGTGTTCACACGCCCAGAGCCGAGGAAGGTGGGTGTGAGTATGGGTGTGAATGTGCAGCACCCCATCCCAGTAGGCTCCTGAGCTCTTCCCTCACAGCCAGCATTGCTCAGGTCCTGCACAGAGAGGGCTCAGCAGGCAGGATGCACTCCTGCTTCCACGGGATTGCTCCAAGGATCTCACTCCAACATCCAGGCAAGCCAAGAATACCCTCCAGAGCCTCACTTGTCCCCTTCACCTGAAGGAAGGGAAGGAGGAGCAGGAAATCCCAGCTGACAGTCATCCGGGTTGGCTATCAAAAGCCTGGAATAAAACATAACCTGCATTTTGTTGGCTGCATCTCTCCCACCCAGCGCCAGATGCCCCCAGGGTTTGGGCAGGGACAGGTCCCATGGTGGCTCTGCAATCGGGGTGGTGCCAGGAACAGAGAAGGGAGAAGGAAAGGGAATAAAGACAGCAAAGGAATGGCAGTGAGGGGAGAGGAAGGAAAATAAAGAGGTGAGTGGGCACGAGAGCACAAGGCAGGGGGGGCTGAGCAAATCCATCAGAGGAACAGCTCAGCAGCTGCTCCTGCCTTCACCCCGAGCTTTCCTGGAGCTTTGGCTAAGTCCAACAACAAATACCCACTGTACCAGGGAGATTATCCACATTTAAACAAGCAGGAGGGAAGCAAGGCCTGAGCAGAGCAACAAATGGCACCTCTGAAGACTGAGCAGGGCATTCCAGATCCTGGATGCTGGTGCTGGCTGCACATCCCATTGCTCAGCCCATCACAGGGAGCACCAGACCAAGGCTCTCCCCTCTCCCAGGTCTGGAGGTCAGGATTGGGATGGTGCAGCCAAATGCAGCATCTGATGAAATGTTTTTAATCACATCCACAAGCTCTCTATCTCTGTTTTAACCACAAATGGCTGCACTTGTGGGGGCTTTAATGTGCTGGTTGCTTTGGGGTGAAAATGAGCAGAATTTTGGTTCACATACACATAGAATCCCAGAATGGGTTGGAAGGGACCTTAAACTCATCCCATTCCAGCCCCTGCCACGGCAGGGACACCTTCCACTGTCCCAGGCTGCTCCCAGCCCCATCCAACCTGGCCTTGGGCACTGCCAGGGATCCAGGGGCAGCCACAGCTTCTCTGGGCACCCTGTGCCAGGGCCTCACCTCCCTCACAGGGAACAATTCCTTCCCCATATCCCATCTAAATCTACCCTCTGGAAGCCATTCCCTGTGTCCTGTCCCTCCATCCCCTGTCCCCAGTCCCTCTCCAGCTCTCCTGGAGCCCTGGAAGGGGCTCTCAGTTCTCCTTGGAGCCTTCCCTTCTCCAGGCTGAGCACCCCCAGCTCTCCCAGCCTGTCAGCCCCAGATGAATGCAGCAGAAATACCTTTACCTGCCTAAAAGAGCCCCTTGGAAGAGCAGCACACATTGAAAAGCAGAAGATTCAGTAATGAGGTGGTGCTGAAAACCCCCTGAACAAGTCAAGGCAACAAATGAGCTGCTGCAGTCAGAGTTAAACATCATAAACAACCCTGGCTCTGCCTTCCCTTTCCAGGCAAAAATCAAACCTCACGACAAGCCTACAAGCACAGCGAGATGTTTGCAGGGAGATGCAGGTTTTGAAAAGTGGCATATGGATAACAGTACCTCGAATAAAAAATATTGAATTCCCCTTATTAAATCTCTGCCTGCAAAATCCATTGTGCAAAACACGTGGTCAGCTCTTCTTGTTCTGCCTCCCCTCAGCTTAAGTGCATCATCCATACCAAGGCAAGGCTCCAGGACAGAGATTTCAAATAAACCTAAGGGTTTCTGGAGTTTCCCAGCCAAGCAGCTTTTGGGATTCAGAATTAGAAACCAAGTTAAGAATATTTCCCAGAGATTCATTAAAATCCTTTACTAGACCCCTTAAAAATATGCATCTTAAAATTAAAAAAAAAAAAAAACAACACACACACAAAAAAAAAACCAACAAACAAATAAAGGGAGAAGGAAAAAAAAGAAAATACTGTTGCTGCATAAGCAGGTACAACTGAAATGGATGAGTGTGTTCAACTACAGTAATTATTTAAAGTTCTGCTTATGTTTCTGTGTCTCTTCATCCTCACTGATGCCATGAGACCACCAAAGAACACAACTAACACGTGTCACACACGGTGCCTTCTCTTGCCACCTTTCCCACACACAGAGGAGGACAATTGTGCACTGCAGTGTTTTCTTTCGGCGTGATTTTGATTTAAAGGGGTTATTCTTCCCCTTTCTACTCCTCTAATCTGATACTTGACTCAAAAGAGGGGCAAGGTATCCCACTCCTGCTGGAGGAAAAGCCAAAATGTAGCACTCTTGTGCTGAACACGGAATTTTTTGCATGATGCCACCTTGAGTCATTTTCTTCTTGTCCTTTCAGTAAATATCCTGAAAGAATAAACACACCTGAGGCTGAACAAAAGGGCTCCAAACTAACACATAACAACCTGCTTTTTAGGAGAGTTGTGCGAGCCCTCGAAAAAATCCAACAGTCTCTTGACTTAATGCTGGAATCCACTAGAGAAGGTTTTTATCTCCTTGTGCACGTTCCCATCAGGAAGGTGTAAATACAAACACAGGCACAGGGAAGCACTCACAGGCATCTGGGTGGAATTGTCAGTTCTGTCCCAGTGCCCCTTGTTTGGGACACAAGGCACTGGCCCAGTTCAGGCTCTCACTGCTGGCCCAAATCTGCTCAGACCGGGTCAGGATAGGTTTTATGTTGGGCTGACCCCTTTTCCTCAGCCAGGATAAACTATTCCATGAGATCTGGATCATTCAGCAGAGGTGGGACATTCCAGCAGCTGATCTGAACCCAGTGCTCGTGACAGGGCTGACCAGAGATTCCCAAGTCATGAAACCGCAGCTCCCAAAACCAAATCCTCCTGAGCCTTTACTCCTTGCACTTTGTTGGACTTCCAAGAGGTGAAGAGAATAAATGGCTCATCATGGAATTATGAAGGTTGGAAAAGCCCTCCCAGCCCATGGAGTCCAAGCTGTGCCCGATGCCCACCCTGTCCCCAGCCCAGAGCTCTGAGTGCCACCTCCAGCCCTTCCTTGGACACCCCAGGGATGGGCACGCCAAACCTCCCTGGGCAGCCCCTGCCAAGGCCTGAGCACCCTTTCCATGGGGAAATTCCTGCTGCTGTCCACCCTGAGCCTCCCCTGGCCCAGCCTGAGGCCGTTCCCTCTCCTCCTGTCCCTGTTCCCTGGGAGCAGAGCCCGACCCCCCGGCTGCCCCCTCCTGTCAGGGAGCTGTGCAGAGCCACAAGGTCCCCCCTGAGCCTCCTTTGCTCCAGGCTGAGCCCCTTTCCCAGCTCCCTCAGCTCTCCTGGGGCTCCAGCCCCTTCCCAGCTCCGTTCCCTGCCCTGGACACGCTCCAGCCCCTCCAGGTCTCTCTAGCACTGAGGGGCCAGAACTGGGCACAGCTCTGCCCACGTGACCTCCCCAGCCCATCTGAACTAAATTATCTGTGTAAACACGGGATGTGCTGAGCAGATTCAGGAGATTCCCCAGAGCAGACCCAGCTTGGTCACTCCGCTCTCCCATCTCAAAGGCCACCAAAGATACACCAGGTCACTCTGGGCACAGCTGAGCTCACAGAGCAGCCCCTGGCACCACATCCAGACATTTTGGTGACGCTGCCATGGAGCAGCACACAGCATATTTTCATTTCAAGTCATTGCTTCTGAGCAGGAAGCATTTTTAATTTCCTCCAGCACTAGTGATAATGTTAGCCACTGCACATGAAATGAAAGACACCTCCCAAAATGCGTTTTCAAATGCACCCTAAACAGCAAACACCATTCAAGTCAGATGCAGCCAGGACTGTAATTGGAAGCTGCAGAGAGTGCTCTTTCAGGATTCACAGTAATTGGCATTTTGCTGAAAAGGTTCATGTAATAAAAACGTTCGCAGGGAAGGGCCAGCTCCTCCAAAACATGCAGCTCATTCAGGCAGCACAAAGTACCCCAAAACTCTCCAGGGGAACTGTGTGGATGTGTCCCTGCATGGCTCCAGAGGTGCAAAGCAGGAGGAATACAGCAAGAACTTTATAAGATCTGGAATGGCTTTTCCACGAAGAGCCACCCAATGGGTTGGGATGCTGCAGCTTAGGAAAGAGGCAGGTGAGGGGCATTCAAAAATCTTGAGTCACTGGAGGAGTGGGGGAGGATCACAGAATCCCGGGATCATTGAGGTTGGAAAAGCCCTCCCAGCCCATGGAGCCCACCCTGTGACTGATGCCCACCTTGTCCCCAGCCCAGAGCTCTGAGTGCCACCTCCAGGCCTTCCTTGGACACCTCCAGGGATGGGGACTCCAAACCTCCCTGGGCAGCCCCTTCCAGTGTTTAATAACCTTTCCCATGAAGAAATTCCTCCTGATGTCCAGCCTGGCACAGCTCAAGGCCATTCCCTCTTTTCCTGTCGCTGCCTGGGAGCAGAGCCCAACCTCCCCTTGCCACAGGTACAAAATTGCTCTTTAGCCACCTTGTCCAGCCCCAGAACAAGGAGCATTAGAGGGAAGCAATCAAAGAGATCCACAGCAAATCAAGGAAGATGGTTATGAGCAATGGGGGTGTGGAAAGTTTACAGGGGGCTCAAGGCAGGGCTGGGCAAGTACTTGGAAGTGAAATCCAGCAAGGATTATTAGACAGATGAGTCTTCCCAGACACAGAATATATCCTAAACTGAGAATAATTAAGGCCCAAGAGAGTGTTCAGGGAAAGTATCAGAACGGTTTGCCTCTTCCTGCTGCTCTCCAGGAAAGCAATTACAGCCAGTGGGTCTGTGCAGAGGGCGGGGGTTCCTCAGCTGCCTTCCCTGGGTCCTCACTGCAGCCAGCAAGGATCCCTCCCTGCTCTGCTGGGGCAGGGCAGAGAGAGGAAAACGCAGGGAGGGGTGAGGTGAGGGGATGAGGAATGGGAAAAGAGGGGCAGAGTAGGACAAACACAGATGTCCCTGGTTCCACAGGTGGCCCTGAGGACTAATCCTGGCCTTACTGACTTCCAGGGAGAGGGAGGAGAGGCTGAGCTGCTGTCATGGGGCCGTTGCAGCTGTGATGGTTTCAGGAGAAGAGGAGAGGAACATTTACAGGGAAAAGCAGCATCTCCAAGAAAAGCAGGTGCTCAGGTGGGGAGAGCAGTCGGCACTCGGGAAATGCAGCCACTGGATCAAACCTGCAGTGGTGCATCCCAAAACTCACCCATTTCCCCCCACCCAACTACAGCACCCTGAAAACAATGAAAGGGGCTCCTCTCCCTCCCAGGGGTGGCTCCCGAGCTCACTAAGACAGATGAGCCCCAAATAAGGATCAATACCCGGGCTGTGAATAAGGCAAGATGGACGAGGGAGGGAATGGGCACTGAAAAGGGCAAGTTCCAGGCAGGATTAATGATGGATTAATGATGGAGAGGGAGCTGCAGTGGAGCAGAGGAAGTCACACTGCTCAGCTCTTCGTGCCTTCAGGAGGTTTGGAAGGAGTGACGTGTCCCAAGGAACCCAGATGCCAGTGAAAACGCACTGGCACCTCCAGAGTGCCTCTGTCTCAGAGTTATGGGGTTTAGATGGCAGCAGGGACAGATCCAGGAACAAGGGAAGGAGCTGGAAAACCGTAGGGAAGTCTCACAAGGGCACGAGCTTGTGCTGGTAACAGCTCAAGAAGGGATAGGGGATAAAACCCAAATCTGCTCATCTCAAAGCCCTTGTCTACCTCTCCTACAACATTCCACTCTAATTTCCTTCAGTTCTCATCTACCAGGTACAGCCCTGTGCCCAGCCAGGCTGGTGTCACAATCAAAGCCTTTCCTTCAGTCTTGTGTCTCCATCAGGATGTGGGGGGAGACAATAAACACCCCTTCTCCAGCAGCAGCTGCACAGCTGGCTCCAGGCACAGGGTGCTTGCAGGAATGTTACCTCGGAGGAAATCATTAAAGGAATCTGGCTAATTTCGTAATTCACACCTGGACTGCAAATGTTAAAGAGCCTGCAATAATCTCTAATGAAATATCACATTGTTTAAAGAGTTCCCAGTGAAATTCGCCCTTAATTGATTTTTGATCTGTGAAAAAACACCGTGGAGAGAGAGAGGAGATATCAGTCAGGCTCCTGTTTCATCCCTCCTGTGAGCGTTTTCCTGCCTTTGTTTCCTTTGTCCCCAAGGAATCAACACTACACCGAAGAAAGCAGCCTGGAAGATACTACAGAACTAATAAATAACACTCGAGTGGGAATCCTGAACAGCACATCCTCTTAAATCATCCTGAAAAAGGTGAAGCAGTCTCCTAGGACAGCTCAAAAATCAGAGAATGTGGATTCGTAACAAGAACTGTCCCGGCCAAACCCCGTGGGCTGGGCCTTCTCCAGCCCTCAGTAACCTCCCCAGCAGCGCCGAGGCTGATCCCTGGAGCAGTAACACCTCTCATCCTGCCCTCGGGATGTCACAGGGGAGCTTAATCCGGACACGAATGACACAGAGCAATAGCCAAAAATACTGACAGCAAAGAGCTGGCAGCAAATTCCCGGCAGCGGCAGCGTCCGGCTCGGGCCGCGCCAGGGCGGCTGCGGGAGCCAAGGAAGCAGGGCAGGATTACCTCACAGATAATGCGCTGCAAAGCCCTTCCAAAAGCCAGCAGCAAACTGGCATCAAGCAAATGAGCAAACAGCAAAATATAGCTGGGAGACATGAGAGGAAATGCATCTCTAAACATCTCCGGAGACCCAAATAAACTGCTGAAGCAGGCGGCTGGAAAGCACCAGGCACTCAATAAGGCTCTAACTAACATTCACAGCTGCCACAGAGCCTGCTGCAAACAACCAAAGCTAAAAGGAAAAAGGGAAAAAAATGAAGGGAAGGATGTGCAAAGGTTTTTTTGAGAGCTGCTGGAAGGAACCACATCCCAGGCTGGCCAACTAAACCAGCAGGGGAACACCTTCCATGGCAAACCCAGTGTGGTGGGATTGATGGCAGAGTGAAATCTGGGAGGCTGCCAGGGGAATGGGAAATCCCTGGACATGCTGAGCATCTTCAACAATAAAGCCTTTGATAAAATGAAGAGACTATTAATTAAGGAACTAAGGGCAGAAGAATCCTCTCGACTGCCATGTTCAGATCAGTGCTGCTCAGTAACTGGTTCATGTGGCTAAACCTGGGATAACCATGGATAACCTGGCATAACAGGGGATGCATTTGCCTCGATTACACAGCACTAATATCAGGTTTATCATATGGCCCTGGCACAGGGTGCCCAGAGAAGCTGTGGCTGCCCCTGGATCCCTGGAAGTGTCCAAGACCAGGTTGGATGGGGTTTGGAGCAGCCTGGGACAGTGGAAGGTGTCCCTGTCCATGGCAGAGGGTGGAACAGGCTGAGCTTTAAGGTCCCTTCCAACCCAAACCATTCCATGATTTTGTGATTCTGTGGTTCTTACGGAAATGATCAGATCAATTTTGTTTGTTGTACAGCACGTGTTGGTTTATTCCCCCAGCAAGGGTGGTGCTTTTCAGCTCCTGCTGGAGAACTTCCCTTATCACTCTGTTCGTACCTCTCTGTGAGATCCAGTGAAGCTTCCACCTCAGCTGAAATGGGAGAATCAGCCAGATGGGATTCCAACGGAGTGACCATGAGTTTTCTCCTTGAGCAAGACTCAGCTGGGGCCAGTCTCTGCAGGCGTGGCCAGGCAGGAGCACCAAAGGGAAGCTCTGTGTGGAAGGTGTCCATCCTGAGGGCTTTTCTTTCCTGTACCAATCCGAGGAACTTCCTTCAGCATCTCTCCCTCGGCTGCCTTGTCTAGACTATCACGCTGAGCATCTGGGGCATTTCATAATCTTCTTAAGAATTGTGACCTTCAGTTCTGTGTTACAGTGACCTGAAAGTTTGTCCAAGAAAAACATGAGCTTCGTTTTTAAAATATACAAATTCCCCCAGCTCAGCTGTTCCCAGGCAGGTCCAAACCATGCCACATTTTCTCCCATCTGCAAAGAGCTGCTGTATGTGAAGTGTATTTCTGCCACCCCACTTTCTTGGGTATAATCATGCACAGTTAATTTTTAAAAATTCAATAGCTCAGTAATTTATCACCTTGTACATCCCTTCACAAACAAGCAAAGAACCAGCTCCATGCAATACAGTGATAGCCCTGGAAGGTGCCAGGTGCCAGGACAATCCATCCAGAAAGCCTTCAGCTGACTCCTCTGGAGCTGGGCACATCTTCAGCCCTTACCAAGCATCCTTTGTGTCCAGTGCCTGCCATGCCCCACAGCATGGAAGCTGATGCAAGGGACACACGGTGACCTGGGCAAGGTCACAATGCCCAGTGGCCAGGACACACCTGGGAGCCACTCCCAAATCCCAAGCCCCTGCTCCATCCTCTCGCCCTGGAGGCTGAGGCCCTCGGTTTGTTGTTTAAGGCACGATTTAGTGCACTCCTTACCTGCTTCCTTTGAATCTAATGATCCACGCTCTCAATTTGATTTGTCTGCCTTGGAAGTCTGCTCCTCACTAATTCCCATTCATCCATCTAGCTTTCCTTGTTCCCTGCAAACTGTCATTTTTCTGACTGCAGCGTATTCAACTCCATCATCCCAGGCATTTTATTTGTGTGGTTCTGCTCTAACGGCGAGCGTGGCTGTTTCAAATTATGCCTTGCTTTCAGTTTTGCTTGAGTGTAAAAATGTCGTGTAAAAATGAACTACCCTCTGATGAAGGCTTTCAGCCTTCCCATTTGAGGAGCAGCAGGCAGCTTTTTGATTCTGGGAGCAATGGGAGAAGGAGCAATCCAGCTTTTGTTTTACAGATTGCTACAATAGATAGCTTCCCTGTAGGAAGTGCAGCACTATATTATGCTTATGTAAAGGGTAATGACTGGGAACTTGGAGAACTCTCCTCTTTGGAAGTGCCTGACGAGGGGGAACAGCAGGTGTGGAGGAAGAAGAAAGCTCCAATGCCTTTCTGTCCTGACTTTCTCTTCTTTTATGTTTGGAGACTGAACTCGGTGTCAGAAGCAAGTCGGCTCCTGCAGGCACATGAAAGTGGAAAGGTGTGAGCGTGGCAAGGAAGAAACCCAAACAAACAGGGGGAAGCACTGGTAGGGCTGAACCCAAACCTGGCCCTGAGCAGCGGCAGTGAAAGGGGCTGTGCTCAGCAATAAGAGGCTCTTCAGCTCACTGTGGGGAAACTGGGCAATTACACGAGGGGCTGCATGAGGGAGAGAACAAAGCGCCAGCAAACGCTGCTGGGGAAAGGCTGTGGGGTGTTCTGAGAGCAGCACAGCACATCACACCAGCAGCGAGCTGAGGAAAACCCTCTGCCACCCTCCACAAAGCCATTTCTGACCCACAGGAACATCAGATACTGAAGGTGCCCCTCTCTGTCCCTGCACACCTGAGGCAAAATGCTCCTTCCAGCTGCCTGACAGCACACGGAGCCACCACAGGGAGCAAAGCTCCAGAGGGACCCTTTGCTTTGCCTGTTCCAGGCACAAAAGATGCCAAAGCCCCAGGAAATGCCACCAAAATGCAGGATCTGCTGCAGTCTGAGCTGGGCAAAGCTGGCTCAGGCAGCAGCTCAGGGAAGGCACTTGAGGGTCCTGTGTGAGAGCAATGACATGACCTGGCACAGAGGGAGAAACAAAATGCAGGACACTGCTCCAAGCCAGGCCGGGAGCAGCTCTGGGATGAACCAGGAAATACAGCTTGCCTGGTTTGCCCCTGATTGAGAAAGTCTCCCTCCTCTGGTCCAGAGCCTTCAGGCTGAGTCAGAGTTGTCACAGGGGCTTCTCCAGTTTTGGGGGTCACATCCATTACCTACCCTGGTGTGTGTCCAGCTCCGTGATGTCCAACTCCTGGGTGGCCTTTGGGAACAACAGGAAAAAACACAATTAAGCAAAAAGCAGCAGGAAATTCCCTGAATAGAGACTCGTGTGAAAGGACTGAGGAAGGAGAAAACCCCTGTGTATTCCCCTAAACTCTGTAAGAATTGCTAAAAGCAGACAAACAAAGGGACAAGAAGCTGCTGGGACAACACAGTAATTCACATTTACTGAGAACATGGATCAGAGCAGGCCAAGGATGTGATTTGCATCCCTTTCCAGGCTGAGTTTTAGCAAACCAGCAGCTCCCAAACAAGAAAGCAGAGGCACAGTGACACGTAACAGCCGTGATCGTGCTGGACAGCAAAGACCTCCCCGATGCTCTGAGAGGAAGGAAACAAAGATGCAGCAAAATACAGACAAATTAAAAAGACTCCACCAGTCACAACAGCACGAGGACAATGGGAGTTCTAAGCTGTATGCCAAGGGAAAGCACAGACTGAAATACAAGTGGTACAGTCAGCACAGGAGATGCTGCACGAGCCTAAAATACAACTTCATTCATGCAGCTGTGGTGCAAAAGCTGCAGGAGATGAATATCCAGCTGATACACACAAGGAACGGAAAGAGGGAGTGACCTGCACGATCCCCACACTATCTCTGCCAGAGAAAACCTCAAATGGTGTTTAAGGAGTGGGATGTCTCTCGAGCACACGGCAGCCAGCACTGGGTGAGAGGAGAGCGGCACAGCGACGTGTGACAGCAGCAATATACACTGGGAATGCACTGCTGGAAAAGGAAACCTTTCTGAGAGCAACAGACATCTCTGATCCAGAAATGTGCCCATCACAGCATGAGGTGCAAGGCAGGGGCGTGCAGCAATGAAATAAAACATTTGCAAGCACAGAGGGAATTCTCCCCGGTCAGAGAGCGCACACCCAAACACAAGGGACCGAGGAGACTCTAATTCCCTTGGGAAGAGGAAAAGCAAGCAGCAAACTCCAGCTCTGGCAGCAGGACACACACAGAACATGCTCTGGAGGCAGGGAAGCAGCAGCCTTACCGTGATCCCGATGCTGGCAGTCAGTGGTGGTGGGATGGGAGCGCTCCTTGGGATCACCAGCAGTCCCACAGACAACACTCCAGGCGGGAAGGGTCCCCTGGAGGCTCTTAGGCTGTGGTTTAAGGCCTGGGGTACAAGGACCAAGTCCTCTCCAGCTGCTGCAAACAGCCAGGAGGGGAGCGGTGACTCCGAGATGAAGCAGATGAAGGATCACACACAAGTGATTTCCCATCCTCAGCTTCCAGCCCCGTCCCACAGAGCGAGAGCAGCACAGCTGATCCGAGCCACAGCCACAGATCTGAGAGAGGCTCGGAGATTATTGGGACTTGGGAATGATCTAATAAAACCTCTTCCTAGTCCTGCTGTGCCCCAAGACAAACACACATTACAGCTGCATTAAGACAACACAGCTGCTCTGTAAAACAAGCAGCTCTTTCCGAAATGCCACGACGTGGAGGAAGGTGAAATCCAACCACACGATGGAGGGAACAGGGGCCTAAGTCATCCCATATGGAAAAGGAACAGCTATACCTGCAGCCACAGTAATCCCAGGAACAGGTCTGGCTTGCTGGGAGCCTGCTCACCAAACCAGACGCAATTGCTGTTTAGTGTCAGGAAGGCTTCAAGAAGAAAACCTCAAATCGCTACTGGGTGGGCTTTTTTAAAGCCACAGCTTGCAGTCCAAAATATCTCCCGTGCCTCCCACTGAACGGGGAATCTCAGAGCTTTGCCATGTGCTGCTGAAAGCAGGGCTGTCTCCAGGGATGCTTCTTTCCCAGAGCGTTCTCCCAGCATCAGCTGGGAGTGCTGACCTTCCCCCCAAAATAAACGCAGCAAATGGCCCAAAGACATGAAAAGCACCAAAACAAGTGAAACACTTGGCCAACTGCAAAGCCAGGCTTGGAGAGCCTCCAGGAGCTCCAAGACCAAGCTGTCCTCTGCAGGAGTTCCCATCCCTCACCCGGCACCAGTGCCAGGCTGCCCTCTCCGCTGCTGGGAAAGGCGCTGGCTCAGCACCGGGGCCATGGCACGGAGCAGCTCTCTGGGTTAGCTCAGGGCATTCCTGGAGGAGCTGGAAAGCCCTAAACCCACGGGAGATACTGCAGGAGGGTGCTGACCTTCCTCCTGACCATTCCACCTGCAATATTCCCGAGAGCTCCTTTCCTGCAGGTTAAGCTGGGCAGGAGTTGGGATGCCAGAGGTCTGGCAAGTGCCAAACACCTGGAGAAGGGCTGATCAGGAGGAAGAAGGAGACATAAATGAATCACATGCCACCCTTCAGAGACCCTGCAGCAAAGCAGGAAGGAGCCTGGCATGGAGAACAACATCTCATTAACTCCTCAGGCCCAGCCTGTCGGGGAAGCATCCAGCAGGGCTGTGGGAGGCACTCCGGGAAGCACAGGGAAGCCAGGTGTCAGGGGGTCCATCCCAACATTCCAGGTGTGTTCACTCCCTGTGCTTTTGTACCTTTTATTGGGGGGGGGAACAGAGCCAGACAGTCAAGCAGCAGCTCCCACGGCAGCAAGAGCAGAACCAGGAACCCAAACAGCTCTGAATTAGCTGCAGGAAAGCTGAAGGAGAAGGGTGGGGAAGCAAGGCACTGTCAGGGGGAGAAATGGAAGGTGCCTCTGCTTGGAAAATGGAAGGTGTCTCCATCCCGTGTGACTCCAGAGGGCTGTGCTGGGAACACCAACAAGAGATAAAGGGTAATGGCCTTAAACTGAAGAGACAATGGATTTAGATTAGACAGACAGGAGAAATCCTTCCCTGTGAGGCCCTGGCACAGGGTGCCCAGAGAAGCTGTGGCTGCCCCTGGATCCCTGGAAGTGTCCAAGGCCAGGTTGGACAGGGCTTGGAGCAGCCTGGGACAGTGGAAGGTGTCCCTGGATGGGCTTTAAGGTCCCTTCCAACCCAAACCACTCTGGGATTCCTTGATGAAGACAACAAACAGGTGAACTGGAATAAGTAACTTAAGAGTCACAGAATTATGGTCTGCCTGATCCCAGGAAAAAAAACCCTTTTTTTGGGACCAGCCCTCCATGGGAAGCAAGCTTAGACTGAACACACACATCCCCACTCCTGAAGTATCCCCAAACTCTTGGTTCATTCCCCTCCACGAGCTCACGAAATGCATAGAGAAAGCTGAAACACGGAAGGGGAGAGTTGAGCAGTGGGAAGGAGCAAGAACAGTCTCCCACAGAGGCTGACAGAGACTCTCACTCACCCTCATCACAGCCAACAGCTCTTGCATGAGGCAATTTTCTGTCACCGCACCAAAGATGCTCCTGTCCCAACCCCAGACTCCACGATGTGAGGTTTGTGCCAGCTGTGGGAAGCCCAGCTCCTTCCAGGGAGCAGCAGGAACCGGGGATGTCTCCTCAGGGAGCTGTGGGTGCAAGGAGGGGGAAGGAGCCCCGTGACTGCTCCCCCAGCCCAGCTCTCTGAATGAAGATGGACCCTTTTCTTCCAGATAATCCAACATCTCAGAGCCTGGGAGTCCATGGCTGGCGCTGGGACAGTGGTGGGGAGGATTGATGCCCTTTGCTGACAGTGAGACACATGGAGGGGCTGCAGTGGTTATTGATCTGCTGCATGACCTTGGCTAAGTCACTTAACCTCAGTTTCCTCATCTGGATATTGGGAATTATGGGACTTGCAGAGTGCCACAAATTCATCAGAGGGAACTACTTAAGGGCCCTTTATGACTTAATGGGATTTCCCACTTGAAAATTACTCCCATGAGGATTGAAGCAGTGGGACAGGGACATTCATAGCCCGACTTCTACTCTAAGTGCAGAGCTTTTTTTTTTTAATATTTTTTTCCCTAGAACACCCACGTGAATCTTACAGCTCAGGAACACACAGTCCAAGCATGGCCTGTGCTCTTCACAAACACTTTTTGCATCGGCCCTGGCCGTGGTAACAAGCCCCTCTCCGTGTCTGACATGTGGATTCAAACATTCGGAGGGCAGACCCTGAGCTGGTGGGGAAGGATGCTCAGCTGGGTGCTCGTGGTGTGAACTCTGCTCAGATTAACCTGCAGGCTGTCACACCAGGGCTCCCTGGAAGAAGGGAAAATCCAGAGGGTTAAAAGCTAAAGGCAGAAACAATGTCATGGTTCCCTCGGGAAGGGCAGCTCCAAGGTCCAGTTTCTCCTGTGGGATACCACCACAGAACATGGAATCACAGCATGGCCTGGGTTGGAAGGGACCCAAAAGCTCATCCCATTCCATCCCCCTGCCATGGGCAGGGACACTTTCCACTGTCCCAGGGTGCTCCAAGCCCTGTCCATCCTGGCCTTGGACACTTCCAGGGATCCAGGGGCAGCCACAGCTTCTCTGGGCACCCTGTGCCAGGGCCTCACCTCCCTCACAGAGAAGGATTTCTTCCTAATCTCTAATCTAAACCTACTCTCTGTCAGTTTGAAGCCATTCCCCATGGCACTCCATCCCTTGTCAATATTCTCTCTCCATGTTTCCTGTGGCTCCTTCAGGCCCTGCAAGGCCACACTGAGGTCACCCCAGAGCTTCTCCTCTCCAGGCTGAACAATCCCAGCTCTCCCAGCCTTTCCTCCCAGCAGAGCTGCTCCATCCCTCTGCTCATCCTGGAGCCTCCTCTGGGCTCTCTCCAGCAGCTCCAGCTCCTTCCTGTGCTGGGCCCCAGGGCTGGGGCAGCTCTGCAGGTGGGGTCTCACCTGAGCGGGGCCGAGGGGCAGAATCCCAACCCCTTCCCTGCTGCCCAGGCTGCTTTCCATCCATAGGAAGGTTTAAATCCCTTCATCTCCCTACTCCAGGCCGCTGCCCAACACAAACCAGGCACTGATGTTTCTAAGAACAGCCAGGGCTTCCAGGGGCAGAGCAGTTCAAAGCACCTCGAGATGATGCAGGCCAAGGGTTGAGAAGCTGAACACAAAATTCTTCTCCATGGTGAACGTTTTCCTGGGGAAGGGCAGATAAAAGTCCCCAGTGTTTGTGCCCCAGTACAGCCAGTGCTTTATGAGCTCTCACAGACCCACACACAGCCCTGGCACTTGGAGAGCACGGCACTAAATCCAAAGATCCTTCCTGTGCTAACTCGCTCCTCCGTGGGGAATTCAAATACTTACCAGAGTGAGGAATATCTACTTCTGCCCTGTCACACTCCCTTGCTCCTTCCTCACCCTTCCCCTCATCACCCACACAGTCACTTGGTATTTATTCTGCTCTATTTTATTTGGATTTCCTCTAAGCAGACTCATTAATCTTCCCTGCAGATGCACAGCTCTGACAGCCGGGGTCTTGACACCTCCAGAGCCAGCGAAGGACATTCTCATACTCTTCTCTTCTTTTTCCGTGCTCCTTTCTCCCTTTAAAGAAGCCCTTCATACCTCACCAGGCACAGGGTTTTTGATGAGAAGGTCATGTGAACTGGAGACAAGGGGGCTGTGGGAGGGGAAGGCGGGGAAGAGGATGCAACTCCCACAAGGAACTCCCAAAGTCCCACTGAAAAGGTCAGGATGCTTTTGAGTCCTCTGCACTGCTCCCCGACACAAAAAATACACTCAGCCCAGTGCAGAGATACTTGATAAAGAGTCTAATGAAGTGGAAAGAGTGTTGTGGGGGAAGAATAGTCCTCTCTCATCTCGACATCCCATGATGCTCCATCCAGTTGCTATGGAGACTTAAAAAGAGAAGGGGTTTTGTTGTCTTGAAGGGCCTTCTCCCTTCCCAGTAACCCTGACCTTTTCCAGGTTTGTGTGTTTGCGTGTGCATGTGTATGTATTTGTAAAAAAGAGATAAGGAATTCCATTTCTTCTTATCTGGTCACGGCTCAGTGGCTGGCACTGATGCATGTGGGGGGCCGTCAGCTTGGCTCAGCACGGAGATTTGGAGAGGATAAGAGCAGGGAAATACAGAGGGGAGCAGTTAATTAAGGCTGATGCTGCAAAGGACATTGTTTGCTGGATAATGAATTCCATCCGCTCCAGACACACAAGTGCAATTAAAGGTGCGAGGGATGAAGGGCAGCGGGGAGCAGTGGGTCACTGTCACTGGGCAAAGTGGCCCCAGTGGCCCTCCAGAGCTGGGGTTTCTCACAAAAACCACCACCAGAGATTGTCTCTCATGAACAAGGCAGAGGAGCTGCTGCCCTGTTGTCCCCCAGGTGACGAAAGGCTCCCTGTGGTGTTGGTCCTGAGAGGGATCTGAGAGTCACTCGGGGTTGATTTAGGAGACCCTAAAAGCACGAGGAATGTGGAGTTCAGCAGACAGGCCCACGCATGACAATGCTGCCCACAAGTTCACGTCCATTCCCTCCCCTTACCAGGAATTTACTGGTAATTACTTAGCAGGAATTTGCTTCCCATTTTTAGCCAGGCCAGCAGAGATGCTCAGATGTCATCAGGAGCCCACTTTTCATCCTCCAGCAGCCCTCACAACACCCAGCCCACACCTACATCCCCTCCATCCTCCCCATCTCCTTCCCAAAGGGGAGAGGGAACCTTGGTGCTGGAATTTGTGCTCCAGCCTGGGTCCCCTCCTGGCCCAGAGACCACCACAGCCCCTCTGCTCACTCTCCATATGGGGGCACAAACCTCTGTGTGCCATCACCTCACAGGATAGACAAACAGGCAAGGAAAGATAATGGAAAATCATCTTTGTTGTGGGATAGGAGCCACAAAGCTTGGCTTGGAGAACGTTGGCATCAAGAGAGGAAGGGAGACATGGAATGTGGCTGCCATATCCTCTACAACACCAGAGAAACCCAGGCAGCCCATTCTAGCCAAGAGCACAGCCACGTCCAGCAGTCAGGCCTGGATTTGGATGGAGCATTGCACAACCCCATTTTTAATTACTGAAGATTATTCATGTTAGATAAACAACCTGACCCGCTCTGGCACCTGGTTTGCTCCAGCTGTAGGTTAATGAGGATCTGATGTCTGGGACATCTTTGAACTCCTCTCAATTACCAGCAGCAGCAGCATCCCAGGGTCAGATTCCTAAGCCCTTTAGGGATTTAGCTTCCCTGTCCCTAAAGAGATCAGGGTAAGGTTTATGGTCACCACTAACCCTGTGTCTGTGCACTCTCTAAATTAACACAGCACTGACCCAGGCGAGATAAGGAATTAATCGAAATGAACTCCCTGAGCAGTGGCCTTGGCACTTCTCTGCTCTCCTCCCTCCAAGCCTGGCTAAGCTTCCTCAGATCCCGACTGCCTTAAAGCAACTCCACTCCACTCGCTGGTCCTGACGGCTTTCCATATCCCATTCCAAGTGAGAAGAGAGTACAGAAAGAAAAAAATCATAAAAATTTTATTGGAAAATACTTCTCTTTTAGCCAAGACTGCTGTTGATACGATCACCTTTCCATTTGCTGCAGGAGTTTGAGTGTGAGCCTCTCCCCCAGCCCATCTCTCAAGCTTATGATCTGAACTTGTTTGTCCATTCCCAGCCTGCCAAACCATTTCCAATAATAAGACCCATCTCCTCCTGCTCAAAGCTGCATTGTCTTCATATCCTTGGAGATCAGATGTCTGTTCTCCCTTTTATCACTTGAGCTGCACGTGTTTTGATTGTAAACACCCTGATAACACTCCAGTTAGCCCCTCACAAGTGAAATAATAAAGGAGAGATAACATTTCTAGACGTGACACTTAGATTGTCATCCTACCCTGAGATAACAAGGAGCAGACAGCCCGGGAGTCTGTCTTACCCCGATAAAGATCTTGTCACCATAGATACAAAACAGATAAACTTTCTAAAATAATATCCCCGTTCGTGTCACTTTGCTCAAGCTGGAGAAGTGAAGTTCCTCTGCCTCCTCCCAGGGTGTGTTTGCAATCCCTGCCCTCCCCATCCCCATGGAGCGAGCCCTTGGCATGTCACAAGGCAGGGATTTGTGTTCCTCACCCAGGAGGAGCAGCTGATGGGCACCACCTCCCAGGATCAGCTTTTGGGCACAGCCAGCTCTGGCAGAGCACAGAACTCACCAAACACTTCTTGTAGAGGGTGACACCCACCACAGCCCAACCAAGCACCAGTTATCCCCACGTGCTGCACCTCCCTGCTCCCAAAAAATCCCCCACATCCATGGCTGGGTGGTCCATCACAGCAGGATGCTGCTCCCTGCAGCAGGTGCCAGCGTTCTGAGCTGCCTTTCTCCATGCTGGCTACAAGAGATGCTTGACATTTCTGAGCTGAGGTGTTTCAGAAATGACAAACGGGCTTGCAATCAAAATGAAAACGTGTGCAGAAACATCTCTGATCGGGCTGGGAGTTGCCAGGCTTGGAAGCTGAAAGCTGAGTGTTCCTCTAAAAAAGCAAAATAAAATACAATAAAATTATATCATTTATTCAAGAAATAGATCTGGCAATCCAAAACTACTGCACCCCTTGGGAGTCGCTTTTATTGTTTGGTTGGTTTTTACCAAAGTGCTTTTAAATACTTCATAAAGTGTTTTGAAGGACAAAAACATCCAAAGGGAATGTTTCTGAATTGACATTTTCTCTACAGAAACAAGATGTAGGTCTACCATATTTAGCTGTCTCACTGAAGCAGCAACCACCAACAGCAGTGTGTTTTGGTGACCGGTCTGTGTGGTCTCCCCATTGTAGAAAACACAAGAATTTATTCTCCTCCTGGTGAATATTGACCCTGGCTTTGCTTCACTGCATATTTACCTCTCGGGTCAATAAATCATCATGTTCATCTCAATAGAAGTCAGTATCTGCTTATTATTATATTAACCTTTCCCAGGCAGATAACAGTTGGTTTTCCCCTCTAATAAGATATTACACAAATTGAATAACCAAGAAAGATTCCTTCGTGATCTTTTTTCACTACCAGCATTCTTGCTCGGTTTTGAGACATGGGAAACAACACCCATTTAATGCACCACATGGAGCTGTCTTTCTCCTACAAGCAGCTTTCAGAGCACACACTGAGCCCCAGGAAAAGTCCTGGGGTATCTGGGAGATAACACATCCGTGGAGTCTGTCCTCTGGCCAACAATATTAAAAAAATGCTGCATCATTTGGTCCTGCAAGAGGTCAGGCTTTCATCCTGGCCAAGTATTAGCACGAGTCTTCACAAAGCACCCAGCACAAAGACAGGGGGCTCAGCCAAAACTTGGGAAGAAAAGCTATGTGAATTTGTGAGGAAGGATGGCTAGGCAGAAGGACAGATGGAAAGCATGAGGATGAAGGCAGAAGGAAAGAAGCCTGGCACACAGGAATAAAAAGTGACTCTTCATTACGGAAGAGAAAAGGGGACGTGGTGAAGTGGAGCCCAGCCTCAGTGCCCCCACACCGAGAACAGGAGATACCTGGTGGGGCTGTGCCTGCTGCCCTCCTGTCACCAGCCTTTGGGGATTGCAGACAGCGTGGCACTTCTTCAAAACTGCAGAAGACAGCCTTGACATCCTGGCAAATTCCTGCCTTCAATAAAAAGCAATGACTTGCAAGGCTGCGTGTGAGATATGGCGACACATATGGCTGGCACGGTGTCCTACACACTGCCTGAGCTGCCACCAGCCACCTCGCTGCCTGCACAGCTCCTCAGCTATTAAAGTCACACCATAAAATGTAATTTGCCTTTATATCTTAAGCTAAAAAGCTCCTTTAAATTTGATATATGCACTCCTTCCCTGAAATCTAGATTATAATGGTGCTTCTTTCACGTGCAAGTGCTGCCCACAGGTGCCAGCCAGACTTTCTGTATAGGGGAAACAGAATGCTGATAAAACTCTGGACAAAACATTTATCATGTTTCATTAGACTGGACTGGAAAAGAATGAAATATGTGTCATTAATGTGTTACTCTGTGCATATCCGCCCAGTGAGGGGTGGTTGGCCTTGGGTACCTGCTGGGAGTGAGACTGGAGAGAGCTGAAGAGGAGGGGAAAGCTTGAGCTTCGTGGAAAAGACAGAATGAGAAGGATACTGGGCCAGAGGGCAGGGAAGAAACAACACAAAGTCATCCCCATAATCTGTATAAAACACCCCTGGAGTCTGCTGCTGGATCCAAATGTGGTCCCAAACATTCCTCTGTTTATAAACACTCACTTCCAAAAGCTTCTGAGCTGCTGAACGAAAACAAACACCAGCCATGATATGAGATAAACAGGAAACGAGCCAGAGTAAACCCTGCAGTGGGAACAAAGCCTGGGAGAGCAAATACAGAGCCCCAGGGGACAGAGACTCTGGAAAGCACAGGGAAAGGATGCTCGCAGGCGTGGCAGGAACACCTATGGCCCCGCGAAGGTTTTCCAGCAGCGTGGAGAACCAGGATGAGCTTTACAGCTTGGCAGAAACCCCCCTGAAAGACTCGGGGCTTTTCACCTTCGAAATCCACCAGAACTGCAATGCCAGGCACTGGGGCTAAGCGGCTGCTGCCCACTGGGAAATCCAGATTAATCCAGGCAGATGCTGAAGCCCTGGCAGCAAATGGCCAAGCTGCAACTGTTCCTCCTCTCCCGCGCTGGAGAAAAGCCTGGCTGTGAGACACCCCACTTCACCCACGGCACCCAACCTCTGCAGGCAGGAAAACCCTTCCGGATTACAGCGTGCCTGGCTCCCTTCACCCCGGGAAGGATGGGCTGCAGCCAGCTCAGGGAACCTGGGAACTACAGTGACTCACCCACGGCGTGGGGAAGGCAGCACCAGACACCACGAGGAACCACGGTGGGGGACAGGTGCCACCACTTTGTGCCAGCCCAGGCTTGCTCCTTGGAAAGATGTTGCTAGACATGCCCAGGGACAGGAAGAATTCCCAGACTGGGGATGGCATCACTTCACCAGGTTCCAGCCTTCGGAATACACCCATCCTACCTCTCAAATCCAAATCCAGACCCGAACAGCTCAGAGGATGAAGGACACCTGTGACCCAGGGCACGTTTCACCACGGTGAGGAGGAACCCAAGCCCCATCCCATGGACAGGAGGCTTCCCCCTGCCAAGGGAAGGAAATGGCAGCCCGTGCTCTGTGGCACAAACACCGCATGGGATGATGGGTGCACATCCAGCCCAAAAACTTCTGGCTTTCTTTGTCTTGTTTTCTCTGTGATGGAATTGAAGGGTTTCCTGCTGTGCTCTGAAAAGGGCAGAAACAATAACCTTTGCAATTAGCACTTGGCAGAACAAGCTGCTGTCCACAATAAATTAACGGAACCAATTAGGGAGGAGGGAAAATTGTGAGATGCCATAAGGTAAATCCCGGCTCTGCCAGAGCATGAGCAGGGGCCGTTCCGGAGCACGGCCGCTCTGGGACACCCTGCTGCCTCCGAGGAGGGACAGACAAAGGTTTCCTCCCTGTGCCCAAGCTTTGCCCAGCCAAGGGAGGGTGGAAAACCAAGCCACGCTTCCATTTGAGACCAGTCACATGAAATTTATTGCCTTGTTCTCACCTTGCTGGTGGCAACCACACCCCAAAGGGGCCTCCCAAGGCAAAGGCGGTCACAGACCAGTCCCTCAAGGGGTGAAGCTCTCAGCTGGGGTATGATGGGTGGATGAACTGCGTTAGACCGTTTCCTCTTAGCTTTGTTAGCTCCAAGACTTTCAGTTCCTCCCCGCTGTAGGACACAGGACACAGAGGCTCCCTGCCTGCCACTCCCCTGGGACAGCCCATCCTGCCAGGGGGACACCGAGGAGCAGGGCTGGCTGGCCCTGCCAAACCTCAGCGCCTGCTTGGGGCCAAGAGCTGCAGCCAGTGCCACTGCTGAGAGCAGAGACCACCAGGATGGGGACATGTGCCAGAGAGGGCTCCCAAGGCTGAGCCATCCTCAACAACAAACGTGGCCTGAAATAATCAGAACACTGATTTTTCAGCCCCTACCTGGATCCAACATGCTCCATTCCTCCATCCAGCTGAAGCAGAAAACTGTATTTCAGCTTTAGACCCATATTTGAGCCAGCATCCCAGGAAAGATCTCGCTGATGCTCTGTTCAAATTGACTTGGACATGAGAAAAGGCGTGTGCTTCAGGAAGGGAGTGAGGAACCATAAACCAGGCAAAGTGACAAACAGCAGCACGTCAGGAAGGGGAGATGTGCCTGGTGGGCTCGGCAGAGATCACTCCCAGACCTGTCTGTTGTCACCTCTTCATTAACGAGCTGGAAAAGAAGCAAAGAACAAATAACAGAATTGGCAGACCCCACTGTGTTGGGAGGTGATGCCATCCCCCAGTGAAGGACAGCGACATAAAACAAATGAGAAGACAGGTTAGAAATCAGGGTAGGAAATAAAGAACAGTGAGAAAAATGTCTCTCCACACAGATTTACAGAGGGGATCAAAACCATTCAGGCAACCAGAAATTCCCCTCTGCACAGGGTTCTGGTATTTCAAATGTGTAGGTGCTGTTAAACAAAAGCCAAAACCGACCCCAGAAGAAAGTTAGTGTCCCTGGTTCCATGTGTCAGGCAATTATTTACTGTTTGCTGGGGATTTTTCTCTCTGAAAAGGAAGTTCATGAATATTTCAGACAGCAGGGATACGAAGATCTGCCCCCATGGACATCTCCACAGTCACCCCATGGGAATTCTGTCCCATCACTCACTATCCAAAAAGCCTGGGGATGGGCACTTGGTCTGATCTCATAACCTCAGAGTACATCCAGCTTCAGCTCCCAGGCTTGGTTCTTCCTTTGTCCTCAGAATCCCTTTTTGCTTTAATAGGAGTTACATAAACACTGGGCTCCCAGAAGCAGTGCTGTAAGAAAACAGGAATGCTCACACGAGCCTCCAGCATCCCTCTCAGCCTGCGAAGCTCCAAGGAGCCGAGCAGTGAATTCGTGCGCCAAAAAACTCTCCGAAATTCTTAACGAGACTCCATTGGCTGCATGCAAAAGGAAACCCCCATGAGGAGTGACTGGGAGTGTTGTTTTTAAAGCCACACTCGCGGTGTAAGAGCGAGAGGTGCCTTAGTGGTTCACTCGGGGGTCTCCTGATGGATCTCCCTGGATGTGGACACGAGAACAAGATTTAGACAAGACAGATGCACACACAAACAGCCAAGAGGGGTAGGAGGGCTGAGTGAACACACAGCTCTGGGGTTTCAGTGGCTATATACAGATATATCTATTTTTTTAAAGTATATATACAGTATTGGGTGGATGCAGAGATGCTCAGAAATCTTTGAAGGTGACCCGATGAGGTCTCAGTGTGAAAAATCACCCTTCCCAGACTTTTTTGCTCTTCTTCCTTGCTTTCTCCTCTTGGATTAGAGAGCCAGCACAGTGGACTATAAATGAACACTCAGCAGCACTGGCCTTCTCCCAAGCCTTAAATTGTTTATAGCCCATTCGATCTGCACTTACAGCCTTGGATCTCCTAATCCAATTGCATCTTCTTTCTATGGCTGGGCTTTTTTCCTTTTAAACACCATCTTATCTAATCAGCACCATTTGCATTGTGTGAAGTCTATATGTGCTCCAGGAAACCAGTCAATCAGATTTAATACATCAAAGAGCTTTTTCTCTAAAGCTCAGCAATTTTTTTTTTCTTTTCTCTTTTTTTTTTTTTTTTTATTTAAGCATGAGTATGTGTGCTCAAAGCAGGGATTTGTGAAGATTCTGCAGGGTTTTCTTCTCATTTTTAGGGGAAAATATGGTGCTGAAGTGTGGCTGAAGTTTCTGTGTTCCTGCACCACATCTCCATCCCCACTTCCCAGCTCCCGGAGTGGAGATGCTGCTGTGACCTTCTTCCACATGGGACTGATGCCTAAAGAGGCCGACCTAGAAACAGAGACTGGACAGGAGGAAGGGAATAAAGGTGGATATTTATTTGAAAGGCCTTCAGAGGCACACCCTGGGCAGGCCAAAGGCTGCACCCAAGATGGACCCCGAGTCACGAGTTCTTCACACTTTTGTAGCTTTGGGCCATTTGCATCTCACCCCAATTTCACCAATTAAACTTTAGCTAATGATGGAATTTCCCCTCAGCTTGCCCCCCTTCTCAAGATGCTGGGTTACACATTTTGGGCCTAGGCCGGGCTGGGTGTCCTTGGAGAGCAGCCTGGAGAGGCTTTGTTCTGTCTGTCTCAGCATGAGAGAGCAGCAGCTCCCAGGCTGCAGGACACTGCAGAGTTACACACTGGGAATGCAGGATTGGAAACATATAAAAGTTAAAACCTAAGGCATCAGGACAGGCACAGTTTGTGTGGGGGCACGAGGACAGCTCTGAGCAAGGAGAGGGACCACAGCTCCAGCAGGACTCTAGAACAGGCCACGGGACACAGCAGTGGCGTGGTGGGAATCCCAGGAGAGCTCTGCACATTCCCTGAACGGCGCGTGCGGAGCGATGGGAGCGGTACCAGAGAGTGACCACTGGCCTGATGGACCTCAGCTCATCTCCTCACTCCCCAGCTGGCTCCTGCTGCCCTCAGCCACTTGGATTTCCTGAGAGGCCAAAGACACATCATCCCACAGGTCACTCCTTCCAGGCTGCTGCAACTTGCTGGTTCCTGATTTATAAACACTCTTCCCCTTCCAGTGCTGATTCATGCAGCAGAGAACGTTCCTTCTCCCCTCTGTGCAATTACTGAGCACAAACATTGGCTTTTAATTACAAGATTAAAGTTCCCATTAAAAATGAAATTCTTAGAGGCATAATAACCGAAGTTTTTAGGAAGGGACCGTGATCCTACTTGCAAAGACCGACCACACCAACCCCTTAACTTGGCATATCAAACTGGGCACACATTTGCTCTCATTCTCCAGGGTCCCTCTTCCGTGCCTGCAATTTCTGCTCAGATTTGACCTCTGGTTTCCCCGGACTGCAGTCACTGCTGCAGAAATGCAGCCGAAGTCTGCAGGTTGTTCTCCAGCCCACTTCTGAAACCTGGTGGGAAAGCAACCCTGTCACCTCGGCTCCTTCTGCCACTCCCCAGCTATAGCAGACATCAGAAGAGGGGTTTTGTCCCATACTCACACAGAATCCTTTGAAAAATTCACCCAAATTTGTATGAAAAAGCAGATTTCTGATGTTTAGTCATGGCATGACCAGTCCAGGGCTCTCTTTTGTCCTAGACCTCATCCCAAAGGGTTTGAATCAGGAGCAGCAGCACCACAGCTTCTGCCTCTTGGATCTACCCTGAATGGAGAATCCCAGCTGCCCCCTGCCACGAGGCTCTGAGTGGGATCGAATTAGAGTCAGGATGAGGCCAGAACACACATCTGGGTCTGCTGGGTGTTATTTTTCCTCTATCAACAAGCAAAAAAAGGAGAAAACACCCACGTCTATGACTTACTCACCAACTCATTCACTCCTTCCCCACCACTGCTAAAACAATGACACTCCAAAGATATCCCAAATTCACTGCTTAAATAAAAACACCCCAAAGACTTCACAGCCTTCTCCTGCCCGACCAGCTGAGTCCCACCCTGCTGAGGGAGAGGTGTCCTCCTTTTTCCTGGGAGAGCTGATCCTGAGCTTCAACTGAAGTGGATTTTGATAGACTGAAATCCAACAAGCTTCCCAATTATTCCCCTTTTCTTTCCAGGTGTGTTTGGTCACTGAGTCTTGTTTCTCTCCACAGGGAAGTCTCTCACTAAACCTGCCTGCTTATTTAAACCTCGGTAGCCTCAGTCCACTGCCATTTTGCCACCTGAGTCCAAAAACCTGGAGTCCTTGAGTCATTAAAAGCAAGATGCAATTAGCACCAATTCTGCCTGGCTCACTCCCTCCTATTCCATGCCCATGTCTGAAGCTCCTTCCTTTGTGAGCTCTAATGCGTGTTTAATGTGCAACTTAATTATTTGATTACAACGGCATAATTGTGTAATTGTAATGTATTGTGCAAGTTGGCTGGAAGGAGAAGGGAGACATTTGCTGAGTGACGCGGAATCCACAGAACAACAACAGCATCGAGGCGACAGAAGAAATCCAACGAGACAATAATTTGGAGGAATAGTTAAGAAAATGGGCACTTTGGAAAATGAAAAGCGCCTGGACTTTTTTTTAATCTTTATAATTAATTTGTTCTTTCCTCTCGTTGCGTTGTGATCAGTGAGAAATTCCCTGCTCGTTGCCAAAGCACGAGCGAGCGTGGCTGTGCTGGAAGTGCAGGGCTGGGCAGCCTGTCCTGTCCCTGCCACATTCCTCCAAGGAAAACTGAAAATGAGCCCAAATTGTTCTGAGCTGGCCCTCGAGAAATGGTAGCAGAGCAAACACACAGAGGTTTTACTGGATCAGAGGCACCCACGGCTCAGCCACGACCATGCCCGAGCCAACGGAGCCAAGCAACCGCCCGTGGAATAACCTTGCCTTGGAAATGGGAAGAGAGGCACCGAGGGGCTCACGGCAATTAATCACAGAGTTGTAATTCAAGTACCTGGATGAGCCCTCTGGGCCATCTCAGGGCAACACATCTGCTCTCCAACATCTGGACTTCGGATCAGAACGCTCCTGTCCATGGGCTGAACCCAAAAATGAGGGGAAAAACCCTGGAAGAATTGGATCGAGGTAAGCAACAGACTCAGGAGCTCACTGCAAGGATTGCAAACCACATCTTGGAGATCAATTCTCAGCCCAGCTCCATCAGCTCTCCGGTTTCTCTTGCTCTCCTTCAAAAGACTTTAATGGCTCCCTGTCCCCCAGCAGCAAGGAGAGCCACATTCCCAAGGAGAGCCACATTCCCAAGGACACCACATCAATGAATAAGAGGAGCAGCAGCTGAGACAGCCAGCTCAGCCTCCTCATCCCACATCTGGTGAGGTACAGTCTGCCTGCACCATCCCCAGTTTCTGTGGGAGACCCAAGCCCTCAGGAATTATTTTAGGGAGACCACTGAACCTGTTTCTCATCACCAGTTGATGGATAACTGGCGAGGGCTCATTCCAGTAACGCTTTCCACAGCCAGGGTTTCCCTGTTGGAGCGCAGCTCCCACAGCACTGGAGCCCTCACAGGCAGGAGATCTGTACCCAAATCCTGGCAGCTGCACACACACTGCCACTGGCTGCTTCACAGGTGACAATTCCACACAGCTGGGGTTACACTCGTGGCCATCTCAGCCAAGTTTGTCCCTTGAAACATCCCAAGCCAAGATTTGGCACACAAACTGTGGGATTCCGACCCGTTTCCAAGCCTGCTCTGGTCTGAGCACAAACTGCAGGGTAAGGAGCACTGAGACTGTTCCGATGCCAGCCACGCCAAGAGAGGCAGTGCCAGCCTGTCCATCTGCCAGCTAGCCAAACGGGATTAAGGAGCAAACTGCGGGATGTGGAAGTGGTCCCTCCACCAGCAGCAGTGAGCTCTTGTAGCAGTGCCAGCCAGGGGGGCATGGTGAATGGAACCAAATAATTGCAGTCATGCCCAGACTCATTTTGCCACAATTTTAATTACTACTCCTAGGTAAGACCCAGTTTCAGTCCAAAGGGACTGTATCTCCCTGGGGTCTCTCGCTGTGCTCACACCGGGGTTAACAGCTCAGCACACACAATTACAATGTAAAGATTCACTCCCCAGTTTGCCCATGGAAAGATCTGCAGGAATACTGGGAGGCTCCACCCTTTCCCAGAAACAGACATTTTGGAATTTGAATCATACACCACAACCCTCAAAAATTCTGCCATCTCCAAGCTTGCAGTGAGACAAGGAAATATTTTCTACCAAAACAAGAAGGCAGCACTCAGAGATGATGCTTCAGGATAAAAGTGTTTGTTTGGTGGAGTTTATTTTTTAAAGAATGTCATCTGAAGCCAGAGTAAAAACATTTCTGGTTTACAATTAGAGAAAATAAAGATTTGTATGCACGCTCAGCTTAAAATAAAAAGGAAAAAAAGGAGGATTTAATGGAATACTAACAGAGCAGATTTGGCATATCCCACACATTCCACTGCTGTAGAATAAAAATGACAAGCAAACTTTCCGTGCTGAAGCTTTCTTGCTGTTTGGCTGACTGCAAGGCAAAAAGAAGCTGCAGATTGGCCTGGGCCATCAAGGATTTCCAGAGCATCTCCCTCTGAAGCAATCAGGGCCATCAGCTTTAAAACCCACCGCTGATTCCTCTGCCATTCCAGAGGAATTCATTAACATTTTGCTCCCGGACAAAAGAGGAGAGGCCTTCTCCTGTGGATGTGGGCAGCTGCTGGGCCCCCCAGCAGCATCCATCACCCAGCATGTGAGGTCTGGAATTCCTGCCGCTGCACCAGAGTGTTTGTGTGCATTTCTGAGAGTTAGGATGTTGTGCCAAGGCCTGTCTGACTCTTCGGGGAGGTCACTCAGACATGTTGTAATTCAACAGACGTGCAAGAAACACAATTTAGCACCATCTTCCCACCTTCCAACACTCTCGCTCCGAGGAAAAGGAAAACAAAACAGAATGTTCATAATGCATCAGTGGCGGGTTCCCGATCTCCCAGCACAGCTGCTGCCCGTGCTGCCCAACTCACAGACAAAATCTGAGATGGGAGGAGATTTGGAGTTGCTTTTCCAGAGGAGTGAGCCTCAGGCTCATCCGCTGGTGTGATCCCTCACAGCTTCCCTGCAGTGAGGGCTGGAAACCTCTGCCAGGGAAGGAAATCTGGATTAATGCTGCTGATTAAAAGGGACAGAGGACATGGTGGGCAGGACCAAACACCTTCTATTTAGTGGAGGAGATGCATACAGGATGTCAGAGAGTCATGGAATGGCCTGGATTGGAAGGGACCTTAAAGCTCATCCGGTGCCACCCCCTGCCATGGCAGGGACACCTCCCACTGTCCCAGGCTGCTCCAAGCCCCATCCAACCTGGCCTTGGGCACTGCCAGGGATCCAGGGGCAGCCACAGCTTCTCTGGGCACCCTGTGCCAGGGCCTCACATCCCTCACAGGGAGGAATTCCTTCCCAATATCCAGTCTAAACCCACTCTCTGGCAGTGGGAAGCCACTCCCCATGTCCCAGTACTCCAGACTCTCGTAAACAGTCTCTCTCCCTTTTTCTTGTCAGCTCCTTCAGGTACTAGAATGCCCCAGCAATCCAAGATTATGTAACTCACTGTGAGCTACAGCCTAAAAACGTGTGTGTGGACACTTGGCAATGCTCTGTTCCTCCGTCGTATCTCTTCACATCTTTCATCGTTGCCAAAAAACTGCTAAAATTGGCACAGAGCCTGTCCCAGATTTTGGACTGGGTCTTTTTCACATGAGCACAGGCCACAAGCACTGCCAGAGAAGCTGCAGGGCAAAGGCACCAGGACACGAGGACAAGAGGCAGCGGGCACAAACTGATGCCCAGGAAGTTCCAGGTGAAGAGGAGGAAGAACTTCTCCTGTGCAGTGACTGAGCACTGAACAGGTTGTCCAGAGAGAGTGGGGAATCTCCCGCACTGGGGACATTCCAGGACCCACTGCAGTCCCTTCCAGCCTCACCCATCCTGGGATCCTGTGCCATCCAACACATTCATTTTAGCTGGGGAGTTAAGGGACCTCAAGGCCAGGGAAGACCACAGAAATGATGGATTCTGATGCCCTGGGAACACAAGATGGATACTCCTTCCCATTGGGCTGGAGCAGGTCTTCCAGAAAAATCATCCAGCTTTGCCAAGGCCTCACTGCCTCTCTTGGGAAATGGTCCAAGGTTTTGCAGACAAAGCCCACAAGGGAGGTTCCTCCACGACAAGCACACACAAAGGCACCACGCCTGGCTGAGGAGGCCTCCTGGTTGCCAGAGCTGGAACAGAACAACAGGAGAAGAAGCACCACCATACTTCTACCAAGTTCCCTTGAACGTCTCCCCAAGTGTCAGAGGGATACTGGAGGGATGACTCCCTGCTCTCCTATTCTCATCCAAGAGAAGCTGGGGAGCTGTTTCTGGATTTTCTGTTGGTTCTTTGAAGCTTAGACTCATCAGACCTCTGTTCTCAGAAGAAAACCCACTGTCTCTTCTGCTTATAGACTCCAATCCAGCTGTCTTATCCTGTGCATGGCTCTGAAACATTGAAATTCTCCCATTCCTCTAGGAATGTCCTGACCAGTTGCATCCCATCCTCTTCTCCCTGCTTCTCCATTGTTGATGAGCCCCTTGGCCTCTCCTCTGACCAACCCACAGGTGCTTAATTGAAAAAAAAAAATACAACCCAACACTGTTCCTTATAGAAAAGCAGCTTTCCATGTAGGCATTAAATATCAATTACACGAGAAGTCATGCAGTGCTTTAATTACACTCATGAAAAATCATCCCATTAATCAAGTTTCTAATCAGCTAATTCCTCATGAAAAGGTGGAAACTGTTATTTTATCGATTAACTCTTAACAATCACTCAGATGAAGCAATTCTGCTTTTTTTGCATATATCCCATTTTACAGCAGGAAAAGTTCTTCCTTTATCAGGGACCTGCCTGAGCGTGAAATAAGTTCCTTGCTCCTTGTTTCTGGCAGTGCTGTGCTTCCCTCTGGGGCTCGTGGTTGGAATGTGGGCTCCTTGCTCTCGCACCCCCCATCCCAGCATCCAGCATCATCTCCATGGAAAGGGCACTGTCATCTTCCAAAGCTCTGATTTGGGAGACTGGGTCCACTCCAGATCAAAAAGACCTGCAGGAATAGCGGGTGATACCAGGAACAGCTCTGCCTTTTGAGGGGAGATGAAAAGAGCTCGGCTCACTTAGTCCAACAAAACAAAAGCCAAGAAGGGACATGGCTGGGGCCTGGAAATACCTGGAGGGCTGGAGAAGGGAAAAGGGAGGGAGGAAAATAGGGGGGGGAAAGAGCCATTCCAGTCAATGAACAGAGCAGCTGGGAATTAAGAGAAGCTGGAGTTTAGAAACACATGCTGAGACTTTCTAACAGCCTTCCCTTGGGAGCTGCTGGGCAAAACCTAAAAAAGGGTTTTTGCATAACTCGAGCTCCTGCGAGGCATTTGCAGTGGTTGGGAAGGAACATCAGGCTCCACGGAGCCTGTCCTGTCTTCACAGAGGGTTTTCTGGGATCCACAGCCAGCCTAGACAAGAAGCCACTTGATTAATTATTGCCTCTGCTGACTTCTCCCACCTACTGCTCCGTTCAACCCCAATTATTCAGGATCAGCTCCTAACAATCTATTGAAGAGGTACAGCTTTTCATTTGCATAAGCAGTTTCAGCCAACACAGTCTGTTGAGACAGAAAATATACACTGAATATTTAGCAAGTCTGATGGCATTTCAAGAGCCTGTGATGGCACACAATTGATGACATCATGCATTTCTCCCGTTTCCTGAAGCTGAAGTCTAATGTGGCCCAGAATTTCACCCAAAATGGATTGGCTCAGGGTTAAAAAAATAATTAAAAGAAAGAAATGTATGCAGAGTGCTTTTACAGAGTGTTTCTAGATTTAGATGCAACTCCCAGAGAACACCATCCAGCAATATCAAAGTTTATACAGAACTGCAAAATTAGATGCAAAGCCCTGGAGTAGGAACAGAGATTAGAGACAAGTCTTTCTCTTCTCCTCCTGGGAGAGGTGCAACGAGCTGCTCTGCTCTGTCCCAGGTGGGTCTGGGCCACAAACCCACTGTCAGATCACACAATCCCCAGCCTGCCATTCCAGCCTGGCAGGTGGCTGTGGCCCAGGTTTTGGAGAGACCAGCTCCTTGCTGGGATTGGCTCCTGGGTACTCGTGAGCAGAGATGTTCCCAGAGCAACACGTTTTGTTGCTGTTGTGACCTCTCCTCCAATATCTGATTATCCCTCAGCTGGGGTGCATCAGTATCGATGCAAAAGTCTCCCTGTGCCCTTTCCCCTGTCCCAGGGCTCTTTTCCTGCCTCTGTTCCACCCATTCTACAGCACCTGGGGCAATCACCAGTCCATTAAAGGATGCTCCAGGGGGCCTGGCTGGTCCCGAGGAAGGGCAGCCAGCAGCACACATCTGGCTGGGTGTCTCGTGGCCTCACTCCATCCCTTTTCAGCTCCCAAATCATTAAATTTGAGAATGGTTTGGGTTGGAAGGGACCTTAAGGACTTTCCACTGTCCCAGCTTGCTCCAAGCCCAGTCCAACCTGGCCTTGGACACTTACAGGGATCCAGGGGCAGCCACAGCTTCTCTAGGCACCCTGTGCCAGGGCCTCCCCACCCTCCCAGGGCCTCATCACCCTCACAGGGAACAATTCCTTCCCAATATCCCATCCCAACCTGCCCTTTTCAGCTTTAAGCCATCCCTCCTTGCCTTGTCACTTCACATCCTTGCCAAAAGTCCCTCTCTGGCTCTCTTGGACAAATCTCCCAATCCCATTTATTTCTCCCATGCATTTGTTGGTACAGTACCACCACGGCTGACCCCAGCATTAGCAGGAGCACCCTGGGAAGCTGCAGACACACAAATTCTCACTTGCCTCCATTCCATAGGGTGTCGCCACCCCCTCTCCTGCTCTTGCTCCCATCCAGCAGCTACAGAAGGAGCATTTGGAGCATGAGCAGCACACGGCAGCACGGCATGGGACAGTGCAGGGCAGACAGGAGCTGGGATGGCAGCTGGGAGGGGGAACTGCAGTGGGAAGGGTGCGGGATGCCAGCAGCCTGTGCTGGGGGAGGCACAGCCTCACACCCCTCCCAGCTGCTCTGAGACAGGTGTCAGATGTGTCTGACGAGTCTCAGGCATGAAGAAGTGGCACCTGCACTGAATGGTCACATCCAACAGGCCGTGGGAAAATCCGGCTGGAAAAGGATCAACACCTGGGCTGGCCCTGCTGGCAGCTTGTTCCATTCTTTGTCAGGCACTGTCTGAGGGATGCTGGGCACTGATGAGCTCTGCTTGGGGTAAAACAGAGACCAACAAAAACCCGAGAAACACAACAAATCCCTGAGGGAGCCTCCAGCACCCCAGGCTGCTCCCGATATCCTCAGATCCACCCTCTGGCCTCTGTAGTTGGGTCAGGAAAAGGTTTTGCTCCTTGGTGTGAGGACCAATGTTGTCAGAATTCCTGTCTTCACTGACAAAAGCATCTCCACACCACCACGTGCCCAGGACAACAGCCCTGGCCACTGATTTTAACTGAGATGAGCCAGGAAATCTTTCCTTACCAATACCTGTTGGCTCTGAGGGAAAAAGGACCATAAACATACACCTGGCTGTACCAAAGCCCTGCAATGCCCTACAGAGCATCCCCCCCCACACACACACACCCCCTGTGCTCCCAGCATCTTTCAGAACCACAGCACTGGAAGGAAAACCACAAAACCATCGCAGAGAACTCTTCCCCCAGAGAGAGCAGTCTCCCGAGCCTGTGAAGGATAACAAATGCCCCCTCTGCGCCGTTCCCACTGCCCGCCCTCCCTCGGGAAGCCTGGCTCAGCCTCGGGAGCGCTGTCACTTGGGTGGCCGGGGCCAGCAGCCCCCAGCAGGGAGCTGGAGGAGGGGGCAGGCCTGCAGGCTGGCGCTGGGGCGCACAGAGGGAAGGGGCAGGGGGAGGAATGCTGCACGCTTTGCCAGGCATCGCTCAGGGCGGGATGAAGGGACAGAAACGAGCCGGCCCGAAGCGCCAGCGCAGCCGGAGCCGCCTGATTTATTCTCCGCCGCTGCAATTATTTATTCATAAATTAAACAGAGAGAGGAGCGAGGCCGGATGCCTGCTCAGAGGTGGCATTTGTGGGAGGAAGGAAGGTACACCGACCCCACCCAGGGACGGCTGTCTGACACTTCTCCTTCCCCAGCCGCAGCCATAACCTCTGATTTAATTATCTTAATGGCAATGGGGGTGAAAAAAATACAGAGGACAAGAGCAGACACTTTTTCTCAGGCAAAGGCTTCTCCTGATGCCCAGCAGTGGCCTCAGGCTCACTGTGCCTGCTCCCTGGACATCCCCTTGTCCCACATCCCTTGGGAAAAAGCCACAGACTTACAGTCCCGCTATTCTTCTCCTGTCAGCACAAAGACTGCTCTGTGAAACCCTGGCTGGTGGAGGGATGCTCCTCTCCTCATGCCCTTCCCAGAGATGTTCCCCAGCCACATCCAGCCCTGCCAGCCAGGGCACCCAACCTGGGGATGCTCTGGCCAGCAAGGACAGGCTTTCGTGTCAGGGAAGGAGTGAAAACGCCCAGGGAAACAAAGAGAGAACAATTAAATGAAACAGCTCGCTACCACGAGATCAATGCCATTGAATAAGAGATTTTCAGGCCAAGCCTCGTGGGTCTCAGAGGCAGCCTGAACAAGCCAGGGAGAATTTGGACAGATGATCAGTACCAATGAACCCAAGCACAGCTTCCCGAGTGCCAGGTTTCGGTCTGGGATCTGAAGACAGCACGCTCTGGGGAGGGGTATTTGCCTTCTGGCTCTTTGCCGCTCAGGAATCTCATTTTCCAGGATGTCAACAAGGCCAGGAGGGCCAGAACTGTACATTTGCCTTTCAGTGACAGCTGAACTACACGAAATCTGGCTCTGGGGCTCTTGGAAAGCGCAATAAATACCGTTAAGACTTGCAATAAAACTGCTCTGCTTGGCAACAGGAGGCTTTTCTTATCCACCGCTCTTCCGTGCCTCCTTGTCTTGGCTCAGGGTTTGGAGCCCAGCCTTCCTCCCAGCACCTCAGGAGTGAGCAAATCAGCTCCCTGCCCTGGGAGAAGGAGAGAACGAGGTTCAACAGAGCCTCAGGCAGCTTGACCGTGCCTGGCATGGGGCAGAGGGGTCCCTCCCTGCAAGGTCTTCCCCACCCTCTGGCACCACCCAGCTGGGAAGGGGCTTCATCCCAAACTTGTGTGATCCCAACCCCAGCAGGCACTGGCCTGGCTCCATGCTGTTACACAAGTGGGCCCGTCAAGCATAAGTGGATTTTATCTTCTCAGAGGGGGGCAATAAAGAGGTGAAAGAGACCTTGTGGGTCAGCAATCCCTGCAAGTGACACCTACTGCAACTCCATAGGGATCCTGAACAAATGCCACCCCAGAACCATCCTCGTTCCAGCTGGAACACCTCAGAGGACAGACTCTTGCAATTCCCAGTGGCAAGGAGGAGGCTGACCCATCCCAGCACCAACAGGGCAGTTAAACCCTTCCCCATCCTGCTCTCCCACTCCTGTCAGTGCTGGCCCAGGCTCAGCAGCTCCCCCAGCTCTGGCCATTCCAGAGCATGGGATTTAAATATTGAGCATGTTTAAATATCTCATGGGGAAAATTAATAATAAATAGAATGAAAAATATTATTTACCCCTAAGTGGGGACAGCGCTCACAAAAACAAGAGTCAAGAGGAGCCTGTCCCCAGGGCTGCAAATGCCACAGCCTCACCTCCACTTTGTCACCACAGAGTCCTTCACAGAACTTACCAGTGACTTAAACCAAGAAACCCAGCAGGTGATGAGAGAAGGGTTCCCTCTCCAAAGCCTCAGCAGTGTGCAAACCCCTCAGTCCCAAGCCCAAAAACACCTTCACCCAAAACTGCACCCCAGATCTGGTCCTTGTGCAAGGAGGAACCAGGCAAGACGGGATCCCCAAGCTCTCCACCCACACGAAGCCAATCCATACCAGCCAGAGGAGCAGGAGATGTGTTTCCATGTCCTTAGGATGACACAAATTAAGTCATCCTGAGTCACTCCTGAAAGTTATTAAGCTCTCCTCTTCTTGCTGCTCTGGAAGCTCCACTCCCAACATTGGCCATGCTTTCCTGGCTGAAGAGGACCAGGAGAACACGTCACTCCCGAGCCTCAGGCAGCCTCACACACACACACAGAGGGTGAAATGCAGCTTTCAGCCCATCTCTGAAGCGCAGCAGAGGTGGGAGCAGGCAGCCCTGCCATTCCTAGAAGGATCTCTCCCCAAAGCTCCTGCAGACGGCTCCACAAGCTTTAGTGACAGCATAATTGTACATTATCTCCTACAATTTCACTCTGACGGTTTAGGGGACAATACAAAGAGCAGAGAGACTGCAATATTCAAATTGACGTCCCCCAAAAAGCCGCCTTTCCTGGTAAAGCCCTTGTCTCATGAATATGGAAAGCTGCCTGGAGGCTTTGCTTAAACGTGGTGTGTTGGTGTTTAATCAGAGGAGGTGGAGCGGGAGCAGCCCCTGCACAACAACAGCCCGGGCACTTTTTAGGATGTGCAAGACATTCTCCATTTTCATGGACAATTCTGTTTACAATCCCTGCTTTAAAACAGCTTATAAAAGATTCACTCTTCTTCAGTGTTTGAAACAAGAGTTAGTCAGAGAACAGGATTCCGTCTGCTGTTCCTTCCCCATGGGAATTTCTAATGAAAACCATTTTTTGTCTCAACTTTTCCATAAGAAACAAAAAGAATTTTTTTATTATTATTATTTCTTTAGTGAAAAAGAAGTAAAGACTGAATACTTCAGCCACAGCCCAACATTCCATGGACTGAAATGACTGCCAGAGTGCCTACGGAGAAGAGGAAGCAAGGGAAGGCTTGCAAGGGAAGAGCTGGAGAAGGGAAGCACGGTGTTTTATGGATTGAGTGACCACCAAAAGTGATGCCAGGTTTTTGTTGGAAATCCAGTTTCTATGACTTTCGGCAAGGGCAGGAATTCCCAAAGCTGCCTGTGCCTTTGGGTGCACATCTCCCAGGAACAGAGAAACTGGATCTTCTGCGTCTGCCACTAAGTTGACTTGGAGGACAAGTAAACGCTTGGGCCAAGCAGCAAAAATGAACATTCCTTTTTCCTTTCCCCCCTCAAGAGTGAAATCCGCGGAAGCCTGTGGGATTTTTGTTCAAGGGTTCAGCCAAGCCGTGACTTCCCCATGTGGTTTTTCTCCACAGTCCATGGATCTGTCTCCTCCCCCCTGATGGACACGCAGCCCCTCGGCTGCCGGATCCCACCCTGACAGCCAGGATGGGATATTCCCCCCGGCCCCTCGCTGCCCTCTCTGGATGCACATCCTGGCAATCGATTGTTTCCCTTCAACGCTGCTGCAGAGGGAGAAGAGTCTGATTTTGACAGATTTATATTTAGACTCACTTTCTTTCATATTTTTTTTTATTTGTTTAAGGATTTCTGTTTACCTTCTGGGTAGAACTCTAAGTTCACCCACGGAAGCAACCACTGAACCATGGAAAACAACAAAAAGTAAAGGATGTACTAAAAAAAAATCCATAGTATCTGTAATACCTCAATTAAGGGAGCATAAGTATTGAAGCCTGAAGTATCTTGATAATCTGAACCATCAATTCTGACAGCAGAGAAGGTGCCACTACTGGAGCTGGGAAAAAATCTTTGCCTTTCAGCTCATGAGCAGGGAATCTCTCTCACCCTGAAAAGACAAAAAATAATAACTACGTAAAAATATTATTTTAAGTTCTGTCAAATCTAACCTTTTTGTTTTGACATTCTGCCTTTTGGCTTCCTACTGGTAAAACTGGTTTCTTCCTGATCCCATGAACATTCTGATTTGTCAATAATGCTGGAAAGGTTTAAAGGAAAAGGTTTTTCCTCCTCCCTGAGCTGGCCAGTTGTCAGGGAGTCAAGGATCTGGAGTATAAAAGGGGTAACCAAACTTCTGGTCATGGGCCAAATCTCAGAGAGTAGGGCAAGAAAATTGGTTCACAGATGACACCAGTGAACTAAAAAATACCTTCAAAGATGGTCAAACACCTCCTCAAAGAGGCCGGGAATGGGAATTCTGGGAAACAGTCATGGTTCAGGGAGCATTTTGCTGTCAGGTGCTCTCTCACTCCACTTCCCCTCTCTGAGGAGCAGCAGAACAGACAGCATTGGTATTTGGAAAGCTTTTTTGTTTCTGCACCCACGAGTTCTTTGGACAAGTCCCCTCCAGAAGCTAAATCCTTCCATTTGATATCCTTCCAGGTCAGCAGCCAATCTGTCACATCCCTGGTGTGACCTGGCTTTTTTGGGAGCCAGGAAGCCACAGGGAAGGGCTGCCTTAGTCCCTGCAAAGGGCAGAGCAGCAAAGCCCGACCCTCGAGGCACTGGCCGAAGGGCACAGCTCCTTCCTTGGCCACCCGAGGTTTTGTCCCAGTGACTCCAGGCAGGAGAAGGGTTTTTCTTCCCAGGCATGAGAAGAGGTTCAGCAGGATGCAGTGGGTGTCCTGCTCCCGGCTGCAAAGTCAGGACAAAGACAGCTCCTCCTGGGAAAGGGCAATGAGTGTCACCAGGAGAGCAGAAATGCTTCCAGCATCCCGGCTCCAAGGCTTGGCAAGGCTGCCCAAACTGGCCGAGTCCTGCCAGGCTCCCCACAGCTCTCACCTCCTGCTCCAGCCCCTGACTTCAGCCCATGGAACACCATCGTCCTGTGGCAGCACTGGACCTGCAGGGACCTTTCCCCAGGTCATGCCAGGCTATTGCTCTTCCCGAGGAAAAGTGATGGGTTTTGCCTCTTCCCATGCTGAGCTGGATATTGGGACCACCCAGCCAAGCGCAAAGCACAAGCTGGGCCTGCCCAAGAGCCATATGTCAGGATTGGGAAGGGCATTCCAGCCCACTCACCATGGAAATTGTCCCTCTCTGCCTCCCAGGCACCAATCACACTCATCCGGCACAGCCCCAGGGCTCCCCGGGACAGCAGCTGCCAGCCAAGGACACCAGCTCTGGTCATCCACTGCTCTCCCTCAGGGGGAGCTGAAAGGCTGGACCAAACAGCCACCAGGAATTCACATCACATGTTTCTGCCTCTCTCCAGCCTTAATGCAGCGATGGGCACTGCGGGCTCTTCCGTGGGGAGCAGCAACAGCTGCTGACCCTTGGCATTCCCCAAGGGATTCCACTGGAGCCACCTGCACTGCCGGGTCCCCAGCACAGGGGGACAAACCCCTCATTCTGGGCCTCCTGCACTGCTGGGTCCCCAGCACAGGGGGACAAACCCCTCATTTTTGGCCACCTGCACTGCTGGGTCCCCAGCACAGGGGGACAAACCCCTCCTTCTGTTGGCACAGGAGGGCCTGAGTGCTTCCAGAGTGCTGCTGAGACCTCTCAGCCCCAGGCAGCCGCCCACCCCTCCATCCCAGCAGCAGGATTTTCCCAGAGCTGCTCCCAGCAGCGGAGCCCGTGGGAAGCACCTGGCCTCGAGCCACCCGGGTTAGTGCTGCGTGCTGGAGGATGAACTCGGGAGGCCGAAGCACAGCTTCATTTTATTGCAATAACGAGGAATCGAGTAATGACAAGGCGAGGGGTGAGCGATGGGGTAATGCGAGAGCAGAGCCAAAGGAGAGCAGCTCCTCCTGCTCTTTGCCTTCACCCACTGCTTGGAACAGCCTGTGGAAGTGCCAGGCTCTGCGGAGAAAGCTGTCACCGAAGGACTAATTCATGGGCAATTCACAATTTATGCTCAGCCTTTGAGCCGGGCTGCTTCCTCCAGCTATGGAATTAATGAGAGCCCCCCAGCCCTGCCTGCTCCCCAGCTGCCCAGCCAGGCTGCAGCCCTGCTTTGGAGTCACCCCACCACCAGTACTGCATTGCCAGCACTTGCCGGAATTGTCACCAAGGAATATTGCCCAGCACAGGGCAATTGCTTCTATGGCAAGGGAGAAGGGTCCTGCCTGCACAGACACAGCTCTGCTCCAAGGAGAGGCTTGCAGAGGAATGGGTGAAGCCCTGAGGTTTGCTGGCAGGATGAAGGGGTCCCCTGAGGCAGGTTTGGTTTTAAAATTCCTTGCCCAAGCAGATTTTCATGGTACTGCACTCTTGGCCCTACTAAGACCCCAGGCAAGCTCAGCTGACCACTTACCCTAAATTAAGGCCATGTCCTGGCCCTCTCAACAGCAGGCCCCTTTAGCAGAGCTAAGAGCATCCCAAAATGTCACAAAGGACACGCAGAAACACAAGAGCACTGCCAGAGTCCAGGGCAAAAATCCAGCTCCACTCCCTCCAAGACTGTTTTAGCTGGGATGCTCCTTGAACTGGAACCACTGAAGTAATTTGCCAGTGAGACACCCAGACCTTCAGGTGCAATCCAGGTATCCATCCTAATTCAATTTTCCCGAAGAAGCAGAGTGTACCAGGACAATCAGAAAAGCAATCTGTAGTTTTCCTCGGGTGCCTCACAGCAGCCCTAACGGAAGAACCACAAATGAGATGCCCACCCCCACATCAAAATGAGATTTTAGCAAAGCCCACCTCCACAACGGATTAATAAATATGCAGACAGTTTGTGCCAAAATAACTCACATCCAAATTCCCTTAGAGATGAGGGAGAAGGGGATGAGAACCCACTTTGTAACCTCTGTGACTGATACCAGTCCCTACAAACAGCCAAGTGCACCAGACTTCAAAGGGGTGGAGAGAGGATTCGACCCTCTCTCCGCTATCTTTTGTGTGCAGTCCCGATTTCGCTCCCACTGAGGCACCCAGGGTGCCCAGCTGGATGAGCAGGAAGCTGATAAGCTCGGGGTAGCACCAGTTTAGTGTGATCATCACAGTAGGCATGGCCTAGCAAGGAGAAGGACCACAGGGAACCCAGCATCATCTGCCATGCACCCCACGATGGAGCCGCCTCCTCTTGCCTGGAGCATTCCCTTCTAAAGGGGATAACGGCACAGCCTGGCTTCCATGGGCCCTGGGAGGAAGGGGAAACCCACTCAGCTGCTCAGGCACGGTGCACACAGGAGCCAGGCAGGCCTTTCACCCAAGCAGCAAATTAAATATAAAAGAGAAGTCACCATGGATGTTAATGTATAGCATCGGGATTTATTCCCCCCTCCTGTTCTCAGCACCACGTGACGACATTAATTAAATGTGTTTCTGACCCTGCTGCGCTTCTTTAAATATTTGCCATTCTCCACAAGCAGTGTTTGGTTAATGAAATGAAATTAATGAGCTCATTAGATTGTGCTGTAATCTTTCAGATGCGAGCCTGGCGCTCGGAATCACTGCTCCCTTTCTCCACTCTCACGCTGTAACTCGGCGCATTCAGCTCCACAATCAACACTGAACGGGGCAGTAATCAATTAACAGGGCAGCAGCCACGGCAAGGGGAAGGAGGAGACGCCAAGGCCAACGAGAGGCAGCTCGGTGACTTTCCCACGGGAGCTGATCCCGCGGTTCCGGGCAGTCCCTGGCACACATAGCTTCCTTTGGATGCTTCTCCAAGGTGAGGATCAGCTACGGGAGTCTGATGTGGCAGGAGCCGAATCCATGGCTACATCCACTTTGATTTCTTTGGGAAAGCCAACAGGCCTTGGGAAAGAAGAGCTGGGCTTAAAAACTTCCAGACGTGCCTCTATCAGCAACCCTGGCTCTGGCTGAGACACAACAAGAGCTGCACTCCCAGCTGGCTGAGGCCATGGGGTTGTCCCCCACCACCAATCCCTAAACCTCTTCCTGGAGCAAGGAAAGCCCATGGGGTCCATGGGCAGCCCAAAGGCTACATCCAAGATGGACCCCGAGTCACGAGTTCTTCACACTTTTATAGCTTTGGGCCATTTGCATATCAGTGTTAATTCTCCAATTAAAGCTTCAGTTAATGATGTAATTTCCCCAAGTTTACCCCCCTTCTAAGATGTTGGTTTGCACATTTTGGGCCTAGGACAGTCTGGGTGTCCTTGGAGAGCAAACCTAGAGAGGTTTGTTATGTCCAGCCAGCAGGAGAGAACAGCAGCTAACAGGCCACAAGAAATTTCAGAGTTACACACCAGGCAGTGCAGGGTTTGAAAAATATCGAAGTTAAAACCTAAGGGGCATCACCTCGACCAGGCAACTCCCCACGTTCTCTTTGATGATTACTCACCCTGATTCCCCCCACGCTGATCCAAACACCCCTCCGGCATCCAGCCTTTCCCACACTTCCCCCCAGCCCGGAGCAGAATCCGCCTCCTGGTGTCCAGCACCGATGTACAGCCCCAGGAGCAGCAAGGGAGGCTCTCTGCCTTTGGGCTGCACCACCTCACCAAGCCAGCACGGTTCCCACCTTTTTCTTTTCGAGCAGGAAGGATTCTCCCCAGAGCAGTGCTCTGCTTTCCTATTGTCTTGTGAACTTCATCAAAGAATTAACTCAGATCAAAGAGCCTCCGCAGCAGCACAAAATCCCCCCATGGGCAGGGAAAGGAGGAGGGGGTGGGCAATAAGACAAAAAAAGCTCCAGTAAATCTCTTTCCAAGAAAGAAAACAGGGGTGGTTTCTGCATGCACATAAACCCCCCAGCTCAGTGTTAGCTATGGCGACTCCCAACAGCTCCAGAGGAATTCCGGGTAGGAAATGTATGCAAATCAAATTCTCTCCGTGGCTGTACTCACCAACAGATTGGGTCACAAAGCTTCATCAGGCTCCCATCCCTGGGCTTTTGTCATTTACCTTTTAGCCCGGAAGTCACATGATGGTGAGCCAGGCCTGCTGGGACAAAACACCTGGGTGATGAGCACAGCCAGGAGGGACCAAGAGGAAAGAGTTCCTACAATGAAACACTGAAAAATCTCCAGGTCAGAAAAGGAAATGACACCCCAAGTCCCCACAAAAGCCTCAAGGAAAGCAATGCCCCAAGCACTATTGCAGAGCACATGAAAAGGAAAACATCTTTGCACTCACAGGTGGCAGGACCAAAGCTGGAAAACCCAAACTAACAATATTTCCATACTCATCAATTGCACCAACCCCCTGCACCCAAAAGATGATCTCAAAGGACTCTTGAACTGTCCCCTCTCTGCATCTCACAGGATTATCCCATGTTAGCTTGAACAGTCCAGAATTGTGTCTATCCTCTTGTCCAGGTGGACATCACAACCCCCAAAATGCCAGGCTGAGCTCAAATATCTCAAAGTTAGCCAAGTCTTTCACAACCCTTCACATCCAAGCAGCCCACGCAGCGAGGTTTGACTTTCCTCTGCTCTAAAGGATCCGAACATCCCTGCCTTCGGTGACTGATGATTAAAGAGAGAGCAAGGCACAGCTATCATTTATCCACGACCTTGGGGGGGCTGCAAATAACGCTGGCTGGCTGACGGCAGGTCCCCTGGCCACAGAGTGGAGGAGTGGCTCTCAAGGGCAGCAGGGAGAATAAATCCAGAGGCCAGGCTGACAGCTTCCCCCCAGTCTGCTGCAGAGAGGAGCTGCACACACCTGGCAGGTGGGAGAGATCACCTGAGGCAGTGGGCACCACGGAGGAGATGATGCACAGAGGATGAGCAGGGCTGGAGAGTTGCCACAACTCCTGGACAACTCTGAGAACAGCAGTGATGGATCTCCAAGGGGTTTTCCATCAGCAAACTCAGCAGCAAAGGTGTGGGAGACTCAACGAGGGCACGCGGGCAGCCGCTCATTTCACTGAGGATGGCCTCAGAGATGGTGTTTGCCGGGAATGAGTTGCTCCAGAAGGGAAGGTAAGTGAGTCTCCACCCCAGGGCAGCACAAACAGCATTTTTCACCACATTCATATCATGCCCCTGAGTTTACAGCTGGATCCTGCCTTCCATCTCCCTCCAGAGGCAGCCACAGCACGAAAGTCAGGCACCCACCTGCTCCCAGAGCTGATTTTGCTCTTTGCAGGCTGTACAGAATCCATTGATGGTGAGGCAGAGCATGGCCCAGCACACCAGCAGGCTGGTTTGTGCACCTGGGAGCGTTCAGTGCCAGGAACCCATTTTCCAGAAGCCAACGCCACCCCTGTCGCAGGTTTGGGGTCCCAGCCCGTGCTCACAGAGCAGCCGTGCCTCTTGTCTTCATCCTGGCTTAGCTGTGTAAGCAACGCTGCTTCCACAGCCTTGCTTCGTTTCAAGTGGGTGAACAAATCCCCAATCTTGTTTAAAATCAAATCAAAATTCAAATTTTGGCTCAAGTTCTGCAGCCTGCTTATGCTTCAGCCTGGCTCCTGCAGCCAGAGAGAATGAATGCCCACATCCCTGTGGGTACCTCCTGGCAGGTGCCTTTGCCCTCACCCCCTGCCCTTCATTTTTCCCCCTGGATGGGGACCTGCAGGATGCACAGCAGCCCGAGCAGGAGATGCCTTTGTGGCAGCTGGAAGTGGAGCCGGAATCCACGGGGCGGGTTTGGTACAGATCCTTACAAATGCAACTGCTCTTCCGAGGTGTATTTATATCTTATCTGTGCTGTTTACCCATATGTTCAATAAATCATTATTCATTATCTGATAAGGTGCTTGCAGGGAATTTCTAAGCCAGGCTTACAGTTAGCACAGCGCGGGACGCGCTGGGAATACAAATGGGAAAATAAACAGAGCATCTGTCTCCGGCGAGGCTGCTGTGCTGCCAGGGGACTGCGGTGACATTGCCAGCCAGGAGACCAAAGGCTGGGTCACCCGGCCTGCTGGGCTGGGGACAACAGGCCTGTGTTATGTAGAACAGCCTCCCTTTCAGCTAATTACACGTCCCAGATCCCTCCCGGTGATAGAAGTGACACTACAAAGCGAGCCATGTTTCCTCTCTTCTGCTCCTCATTCATCTCTGCCCTGCCAGGCCCTCACCACAGCCAGGCAGAGACAGCCTCTGCTCCTCAGCATCCGCAGGAAAAGCTTCAGCCTGGGAGCAGCAAGGGACGGACCGGGAGTGTAGATCTGAGACAGCTTGAACTGACAGGAAAACTCTTCTTTGTGCTGTCTGTGGCCCAGGCATAAAACCAGAGGAGAAAGATGAGAGCAAAGCCCTCTCTGACCCTGTCCGCTCCCTTTGCCTGCTCCAGCAGGAGAAGGAGACACGGGAAGCACCCGGAGATGTTGCTCCACGGCACATCCCAACTCCTTCTCTCTCCCCTCTGGTGCTCCCTCCAACACCAGGAGCCCAAACTGGCTCCATTGGGGCCCGGCAAAGCCTTACCACGGCCTTCAATACACCCACGGCCTCCCACATCCCAGCTAATCCAAGGATTAGCCGCACTGGATGGATATTCCCATGTGGAATAGGGGGAGGAATGTGGAGGGAGAGGGTAGGAGTCAGGTTCAAGCCATGTGAACACCAGCCCCAGCACGTCTTCAAAACAGCCTACAAGGAAGTGTGACATCCAATTTCTTGGGAAGGGGAGGCAGAACGGTAATTAAATTTCTGATCTTGTTAGCCAATTTCTCCAATCACTGCCCCTGAACTGGAGAAGGGGAAGGGAGAGGGGAGACGTTTGCGTCAGCGACGCTTGTGAGGGAAATTAGGTTTTCACGGATTATTGGGTTAGTTCCACTTCTCCCACTTTTTAATTTATTTGTCTGTATGTGCTGCCGAGCTGAAAGGCCGAGAATTTTTCCCCCTTTTTTTTTTTAATTAAAATCTGTAGTTTTGGAAGATGAAAACTTTGGAAGGGGGGGAAGACTGCAACAATATAACCATGTCAGCCAAAATCTGCTTCCCTCCCAAACTTTTGTTAATCCCTCTTCAAAACAAGAGCCTAGTAAGATCTCTCATTAGAACTCAAAATAGCCTCTGGATACTTTTATGTAAGAAAAATCTTGTCAATGAACTTTTTTCTATTTCTAGAATTTACTTGCTTACTGCTACTTGCAGGTTGAGGTTTGGGTTGTTCTTTTTTTTTTTTAAATTTTCCCTTAATGCTACAAAAGAAATTCCAGAATTGCTGCCTGTGCAACCCTGGGCCTCTATTATTTCTCAAAAGACAGTAACGCTGCCCCTCTTTCCAATTTCTTCAGAAATAGAGGAGAAGACAAAAATGTGCCTATGGGCAGTGTTCAAGTAAATTATCTGTATGATTATTTCCAACTGCCTGCTGAGTGGTTTCCTAGGAACAATGCCAAGGGGCTATTTTGTTTAAGGTTTCTGAATTTGGGATAAAAGAGAAGCAGTGTAGTTCACGCAGTGCCCAGACTCCCACTCTGATGAAAGGTTTGGAAGGGAGGAATGGCTGCACGGCCTGAGCTGGAGGAGCCTTGCAAAGGTATCTGGGAAGCCAAGGAAGGCTGGAAAGAACAACTTGTGGAAAACAGAGTAGCACAGCTGCAGTGTGAGAGAGCTGGGAAAAGCTCTGGCCAGAGAATCGATGAATCAGTAAGGTTGGAAAAACCTCCAAGATCATCGAGTCCAACCTTCAACCGAATCCCACCACGCCCAGATTTCCAAGCACCACATCTACTTCATTTTTGAGTGTCTCCAGGGATGGGGGCTCCACCACTTCCCTGGGCAGCCTGCTCCAGTGCCTGACCCTTTCAGTGAAGAAATTTCCCCCAATATCCAACCCGAAGCTCCTGTGGTGCAGCTTGAGGCCCCTTCCCCTTTTCCCACAATAACCAAGGACGGTGTGTCAGTGCCTGGGTGGGATCAGGAGTCTGTGGGATCATTTCACACCTCAGGGCAGTGCTGGCCAAGCTCTCTGAGCTGACCCATCCACAGACACTTGGAAAGCAGAGTTGGGCTTTGTCCACTGAGCATTGTGGATCACATCCCCCCGCCAGGCTGCCCATGAGGGATACCCACACCCACCTCACCCTGAAACCTTTACAGACAAAATCACATTCATTCCTGGGACCTTTAGTAGGGATAGATGCATGGATGAGACCCCTCAGGTGGGACAGGAAAGAGCCCAAGCCAAGATCACACAAACCTGCTGAGCAGCTGAGTACAAAAGCTTATCCAGCCTTATCCCACCCAGCTTCAGCTACACCAACTCTGGTCCATTTTCCATGGAGAGTGGAGGTGACAGCTCCAGGCAGTGGCAGAGCTGGCCAAAGGTAACTTCTAGAAAAGCTTTCAACAAAGCCAAACACACACAAAAGCAGCACCCTGTTCTTCCTTCACAATCAGGGTGAAAACTGTGGCTGGAGCCCTAATTAAGATCCTCATCATGGCCGAGCTCCGAGCTGACCCGCCCTCATCAGGCTTTGCACTTTGGAAAAAGCTGATTCCGATGGCAGCGAAGAGGAAGGGAATTTACGCTGCTCTGCCGTGACCCAGACTTCACAGCCATTCAAAGTGAGCAGCCACAGCCATTAAAAACTTCACTTCATGCACTGGAGAGGCTCATAAAGAGAGTGTGAATTCACAGAGCACTGGCTCAGAAAGCCCATTCCCTGCCTGTCCCACAGCCTGCCTTTGTCTGAAATATGGAATAAAAGGGAGCTTCATATTTTACTTCAGACTCGTTTCACTCTCGCCTTGTTTTCTCTGCAGGCTGACTAAAGAGGAAGTGATTTATAAGGGGAAAACAAGGGGAAGTGGTTCTAATTAATTGGCCATAACTGTTACAGCTGTACTGGCATCCAGCAAACAGAGGGCAACAGTGCCGAGACAGAAATGCAGTACCCTGAAAGATTCCACAATAATCCTGCTCCAAGCCAGAATAAAATTAATTTTTTGCCCTCACAGTGCTGGAAGAGACCCCTTGTCCAAGGCTCCTGGCACCTGAGCTGTCATTTTCCACACAGAGTCAGGAGGAGAGGGGAACTGAAGGGGGTCTCCAGCTTGAACCTTTCCCTTCAGGCCCTCCTTTCACTTCCCAGAGAGGCCTCAGAGTTCATTTTCACGTCAGCTCAAGTTCAGGGTTTAAGGAGAGAGTCTAGCTTAAGAAATCTCAACTCCAAGCCTAGGATGAGAAGCTTTACCAAAAGGCTAAAGCTCCACCAGCCCCTGCCATGTCCCAGCTGGGAGGAGAACAGGGGGTTCCTGGGGCACTGCAGAGCCAGGGGAAACAGAAAGGCTGTTTTATGTCCAGAAACAAATGTGTTTGTTCTGCTTTCAGCAGCGTTATGGCCAGGAGAACTGGCCTCGGGGGAGCCATACATCACACGTTGCAGGTGCCTGGCTTCAGGAGGGGGAAACTCTCCAGCTTTCCTAACTGCGAGTGCCAGAAGTTCTGTATCCAAAGTTCATCCTGACCTCAGCGGGTTGGCCCGCTCTGTGGGAGGAAACAAAGCCTGGGCATAATCGGAACAAGCTCATAATTAAAAGTGCTCTCGCCTTTATGAGCTCCCAGGTCGCAGGGCTGCTGCAGGAGAAGGTGTTTCCATGTTCCCTCCTTGCACGGGGAGCAGCACAGCGGGAAGGAGCAGCCTGGCAGGTGCCAGAGCCTGGTGCTTGCACAGAGGGCAGCCCTGCTGTAACCCCACCAGGTTACCCCTGGGAGTCTCTGCACAGGGATTTTTATGGGTGGAAGGTGTGGGGAGCAGTTAACCAGGACAGATTTTAATAGGGAAATCCAGTAATAGCAGGGAAAAGAGTGCAAAATTCAAATAACACTGGGCATTCCCATTTACCAGAGGCATTGTGTCCTCGGGAAGAAAGCCAGGCTCCTACCAGCTGTCCCACAGGAGCAGACACTGCAGCTCAGAGAGCGCGGTAAGCTCCAGCTTCTGTAACAAGTTTAAAAAAAAAGACACCAATATTTGCCCAGCACTTTGCTGGGGCTGAGCTCGATTATGCTGTGCCGTGAGAGATTAACACAAGCAGATTGCTTTGTGGACTCACCGCTTCCCCGTGGCCCCGGGCAGATTTTCCTCTGCGTGCTTTGGAAAAGGTCTCAGGACGTGAACTTGCATTCAGCAGGGAGCCCGAACAGCTCCAGGGGGCTGCTATTTCCTCTCCACCTGGGATGCCTTAGGTTTTAACTTTTATATTTTTCAAATTTTGTATTCCTGGTGTGTCCTGTAGCCTGGGAGCTGCTGCTCTCTCATGCTGAGACAGACAGAACAAAGCCTCTCCAGGCTGCTCTCCAAGGACACCCAGCCCATCCTGGGCCCAAAATGTGTAAACCAGGAGTCTCTAAAAGGGGGGCAAGCTGAGGGGAAATTCCATCATTAGCTAAAGTTTAATTGGTGAAATTGGGTTGAGATGCAAATGGACCAAAGCTATAAAAGTGTGAAGAACTCATGACTCGGGGTCCATCTTGGGTGCAGCCTTTGGCCTGCCCAGGGTGTGCCTCTGAAGGCCTTTCAAATAAATATCCACCTTTATTCCCTTCCTCCTGCCCAGTCTCTGTTTCTAGGTTGGCCTCTTTAGGCATCAAAGTGATTCCAGCTTGCTGCTGTTTCCCATTAATCCTCATGCAGCTCCTGGTGGGACGGGTTGGCTGATCTGACCTTGCTGAGGGTACTTGCACAGGTTCCTCCTCTTCCACCACATCAGGCCCCTGCCCACCTGCTCCAGGAAGAGCAGCTCCTCTCCCTGTGCACCCAGGGTGGGCTCCCAGCACATGGAATTCCCGTGGTTTGTGTGCCCACAGCTCGGCCCCACTGGCAGGACACACCTCCCCACACTGTGCACCACGGGGGAACAAACACTGACCCACACTGCGAGTTCTCCTTCCAGCAACACCTGGAAGCTTTCCTCACCTGACACCAAACAGGCAGCAGAACAGTGTCCCTAAAAGGGTGCATTAGAGCACTATTGATAGGCGTGCTCTAAAATAAAACCGTGAAATACAGCAGGGAACTCATCCCTGAGGAATCTCCATGGACTGCAGCAGTCCCAGCAGGCTACAGCCAGAATTTGTGGACACTGAGTGCTGTGAAGAGCAAAGCCCTGATTCTGCAAGGTGTCCTTGGAGCCCCATTATTTGTGATTAATAAGGCATGATGCAAACACTTAGTTAAATCAGATTAGATCAATAGTACACCATGAATCACTTGTATAGGTTTCCTATAATATTTATATAGACTGCAGTTATCAGCAAGACTCTCCTGTAAAATTGTCTGTGCTGAAATTTATTTGAAAAAGTACCTTTTATACTCTATTAAAAAGAGCAAACTGACTTTTTTATTCTCTCGTAGAGCCGAACTTCCCAGGCAAAAGCTCGGGGAACAGCATGTGGCTTCGCAAAACAAACAGTTTGAGACTGCTGCCTGTTTTATCACCTCCTGGAATGGGAATTCCGCCTCCATCCCTATTCCTCCTCAGCCTCTTACACACTTACGGTGAAAAACAAATGTTTTAGCTGTCTCTGCTCACTGTTGGGAGGGCACAAGCAGGAGTGTGACAGAGCCAGCAAGGGCTGGGAAAGCCAGCACACTTCCACACTGGTCCAGTGATGACAAAAAAACACCGTGGCAAAGATTTTCATGGAGTTTCAGAAACTCCTTGTGCACTAAATCAAGGCAGCGAATTTACAGCAAATTAATGAAACTAATTTTCTGACTGGAATCATCATCTGTGAATTATCGTGTCTTTACTCATTAAATAAATTATCTGTGTCTTCCAAGACATTAAGAATGCATCATAAATTACAGCCCTTCATGAATAATTTGCTTTTTGCCTGGGTTTAAATATAGAGGGAGAATTAAGCAAGGGGAAGAGAAGAATACAAGAGATAAGGGAAGCAAAGATGCAAAAAAAAAGAAAGCACGAAGAATGGGGAAGGGAGTGAAACTCAGAACAAAATGAGTGAAGAGAGGGAATAAACAGGTGAAAATGGAGACATATGTCCAGCTTAGAAGGGAAGGAAATGAGGAAGGAAAAAAGGAAGCGAGGGATGAAAGAGGACAGACAGGACAAATAGCCCTGTGCAATCTTTCAGGTCGGTGTTAATTGCGACTCGGTGATCGTGGCAGGAAATGAAGCGCCAATATCTAAAGGCTCTCGTGACTTTTATAAATGATTTCATTCCTGTTGAGCTTGTTCCATGTCAATGAGTACAAACATTCTGTCTAAGAGATCTCTGCAAAGGGACGCCAGCGAGGGAGACGCACTTTGTCATGGAGCAGTGACAGCAATGACTGAGAGGGCCCACATTTGTAAATGACAGCAGAAGCCAGGGCTGAGTTGTCAGAGGGGGGCAAAGCAGCACCCCCTGGGTTTGTGCCGTGGGATCTGCTCCAGGCTGGCCCAGAGCAGGCAGAGCCGGATCCCGTCCCTGCCCTGCCTCAGCTCAAGGACACGGAGCTGACAAACACGGCACCTGCACACAGGTGAAACCTCCTCGGGACACCAAGGTGATCCAGGTGCAGACCTGTGCCATGACCCAGCAGGATTCCTGGCCAGATATCATCCAAGACACCGGCACCCATCCCTTAACGCCACAGCCCCACCAAGGATCACAGAACAACCTGAGCTGGAAGGCACCCACTTGGAGCAGAGTCGAGCTTCCGGCCCTGCCCAGGACACTCCAAGAACAACTACAGCTTTTAAGACTCCCCAGAGGCTGCCGAAGCACCAGCCAAACCACAGTCCACAGAGTGGCCAGAACAGCTTCTTTCTCAGTCAGGCCCGTGGCTGATTCCAGGCTCCCCTCAGCTCGTGGGCACCAGGATGGGGTTGGGCAGCAGCAGTGGCATCCCCTTCCTGCCACATTGCCAGGAATGAACCCAGTCCAGTGAGGAACAGGTTTGGGGCCCGTTTGCCTGCACTCTGTGAGAGCCTCTCTGCATGGAGAGCATTCCCACCAAGGAAGACCCTCATCCTGAAAAATCAAGAGCTGCAGTTTAGGGAGATTTCTGATGGGAAGTGGGATAAAGTTAATAGCCACGATGGTGGTGAAGAGGCCCATGGGACACAGCACAGCCTTCCACCAGCAGCTCTGAGCTCATTCGAGATGACTAGAAGTCATGCAGGAAAACCAGAGGAGCTCCAAGCCAAGCATTTTTCTCCTTGGTGGAGCTCGGCACCAGAGAACTGCAGCCACAATGGCATTTCTGTGGCCAGCTCAGAGCACAGGCAAACATCTGCCTCCCAAAGCTGACGTGGCCATTCCCGTGCTGAGCTGCCCCAGCCAGCTGTGGTTTGCACCCTGGCCTGGTGACACCGAGTGTCCTGTCCTGCATCCCGGGATTTGGCTGTGTCAGCGCCGTGGCCTCTGGGGACAGGGCAGGGTCTCAGCAGCTGGCTCACCTCTGGCTCCCTGCAAGCTGAAGGGTGTTTCTGCAGGAAGCTGGAGGGTGGCCAGTCCTGGGAGCTCTTGGAGAATGAGCACAATGGCAGCTGTTTCCTATTTGGAAGTGGAAGAGCTCTGATCTCAGCCCGTGCGAGTCACCAGTCAGGACAAAAGGAATGTTTTCCTTCTTCTTCCAGGTCCAAACCCAACCCAGGGTACGTGGAGCCTCAGAAAGTCTGCTCTGCAACCCCCAGATCTGCTGGTTAACAGGGAACAGCAACATTCAGTGAACAATGAAAGTGAAGTTAGTTAAGCCCCAGTTAGTTAAGCCCCAGAAAACAACAATAATCCAAGAAAACCTCTCTGGGAAACTCCTGGCCAGGTGACAGCACACACGGCCTTACCATGGATCACACAATGGGTTAGAAGGGGCCTTAAAAATCATCCCATTCCAACCCCCTGCCCTGGGCAGGGACAGCTCTCGCTAGAGCAGGTTGCTCAGAGCCCCATCCGAGCCACAGAGTTTTGGGTTTAAAGAGTGTATCTGAAGGATTTGGGGTTGAGAGTCCACCAGCTGTATTTGAAGCAACTCCATAAAGATGGAGGAATGTGGCCTTTGGGACAAAAAGGTCTCCTTGCTGCAAACATCAGAGCCAAACACAACACTTCTGTACAGCTTCCACAGCACTAGAAACCTTCCTGCTGACCCAGGTGTCTCCTGCCCCGAGCTCCAGGTGCTGAACTCCCTGTGCTGTGCACAGAACATCCCTGAGCCTGAACCACATCAACACAACCCTTCCCACTGTTTGGATTTACCCAGTTTGAGGCTGGAAATTGTTTCCCCAGCTCCTTTGGCCATTAGCACAGCAGCCAGATTCACCACCTCGAGCCACCACCTGGGGATCCTGGATGCTAAATCAAACCTTTTGGGTGCTCAAGAGATCAGAGCCAATTCATCCAGGAGGCAGGAGAAAAGGGAAAGAAGAGGAACACAACCATCTAGCAGGAAAAAGGAAAGAGTTCAGTTTCATCTCTTTTGGGGGGAGTTTGGCTGGGTGAGTGACCTCCACACACATTCCCCAGCTGCCCACCACGCCTGCTCACCGGGCTGAGCAGAGGGGCTGCCACAGGGTGACACTCACCTGGAGCACCCATCTCTTCTTCCCTGGCCTCCAGCCAGCCTCTCCCAGCAGTGCTGTGGTCACACAGCACCATAGGAGCTTTCCTCGGAAAAAAACCTTTCCTTTCTCTGCCCACAGCATCCACAGGGTCACATCACACAGGCTTTTCACACCTCTTAAACTGCACAATTCCCTCCCGCTTCCGACTTGGCTGCTTCTCAAAGAAATGACCCCAAATCCTGTGCAAGCTGCAATATAACCCGAGCCTGCCCTTTCCATCCTTTCCATCCCTGATGCCAGCAGAACACCTCCACTCCAGCTGCTCTTCCCACACAAGTCCAGCCCAAACTCCCACATCCTCCTTCCCCACGCTGCCCTGATGTTCCTGCAGTCAGCCAGCCCTCGAGGGAAGTAACATTTCACCAACTCCAATAACTCAGGATGGAGATCAGCTGGTAATGGAAAAGCCTTTCCCAGAACAGTCTCCAGCTGATTTTGGAAAGGGTCAGAGCAGCCAGCCTAGATCCCACCACCTCCACGCAGTCAGCATCATCCCTGGAAATATTTACGTCCCTTTCCTTGGGTAAAGGCCTCTGTTCTGCTCTCTGGACCCAAGGGCTCTGCAGAGGATTTTTTCCCACTGCCAGCTCAGACTGTTTGAAACCCCACTCAAAAAAGGGGATTTTTCCATCAGTTCCTGAAGCAACAAGTGAGACCAGCCAAGTGCGAAGCAGGTCACTCTCCCCCTGCACAGCTTTTCACACCGTGTGTTTCGTGTCCGGGCCGTGGCAAGGGCTGGCCCTGGGGACGTGGAGGCGGCGCTGCCGCAGCCTTGGTGCGCCGGCAGCTCCCTTCCCTCGCTCCCGAGCCAGCACACATCTGCCCCACAGCAGGAGCACCATTCCTTCCTCCCCATCCAGCAGGATGGAGAGCCAGAGATTTATGTACTCTGCGATTTTTATGTGCTCTCAAGAAGGGCTGCGGAGGGAAAACTCCGCCGCTCACAAAAGCCTCCATCTGTGAGTTTATTTATCCGTGCTGGGAAGGCTGTTTATTCTGTTTCGGGGTGGAAACTACACTGGGATCGCAGCTTAATTGTACTGTTTGTTGAATTAATTGCTCTGTTTGATCGGCCTTTCTCCCATCATGCTTGGGAATGGAATGGCTTTGCTGCAATGTGGGAATGGAGAGGGTTGGAGCTGTTTCTGCTGGCAGCCAGCACGCAGCGAGCAAGAGGGGCTGTTTTGGGGACAGCACGAGGTGCCTGGTGCAGATCTTGCTGCAGAGGGTGGCCAGGGAGGCGAAGCATCCCAGGAACAGGGTGTGGGCCAAAGGCAGAGCAGCACATGGATGTACAGGGTGCTGGGTTGGCCTTCCACTTCTTTTTCCAGCCAACCCCTGCCCAGCCAACCATCCAGGATCCGTGTGCCCAGGCAGGGACCTGCTGCCCAGGCTGGCCCCTCCATGACTGGTGGCCTCCAACCACCTCTCCTGCGATGAGAGTGAACATTGCGAATTTTCCAGGTCACCTGATGAATCATGGCATGCAGAGCAAACCTCAGCATTATTTTCATATTGGAACATTTTTCCCCTCACCTTCATTCACAGTTTTTTTTCTTTTCCCTTTCAGGTTTTGCCAGCAAACATCCAGCTCGAGTGAAATCCAGCTTGTTTCACATTCCTTTTTTCCACTTTCATAATCACAGCCCTCAACTTTTTAGGTTTTGTTCCAGCCTCTCCCACTTCCCCCACACACTTCCTTCTGCCCACTGGCCTTTGGCTGGAGCACTGACCAGTGGCATTTCCCACACACTCTTTTTCAGTTCCCCTCTCTCTCTCCAAAGGGAAACAGCACCAGGATTCCATGGGGATGTCACCGCTCTTCCACCAGCACGGATGGGACATCTCTCCCTGAGCCACACCTGTCTGGGGAGCCTTCCCAACACAAGAACTGGGCACCAAAGGGAATCAGTCCCATGGCCACCCTCCCGCCCTGTTGGCAACATCCCGACACAGCCAGCAGACTGATTCCTTCCACTGATTAGACATCCCAGCAGAGTTCAGGGAGTACCTCACGCCAGGAAGGCGCAATCCCTGGAAGGCCAACCCTTCCCACCTGATCCTGCCTCTTCCACTCGGATCTGCAGGCTCTGGGAATGTGCCTTCCATGACAGAGAGTGAGCTGCTGGAGACAGAGAGATGTTTCAATCAGCAGATCTCTGGTGTCTGAGGCAAACCCATTCCTTGCTGATAAGGAATGAATACTGTCTCTGTCTGTCCGGGTACGTGTTCTCTCTCTCTCTCTTTCTCTTTTCTCCTTCATAAAGCTGTCAGACCAAAAATAACATATTAGTGGAAGGAAGGAATGTCAGCTGTAATACAATAACGTGGTTGGGAGGCTGGGGGATGTGCGTGCCTGGCTGCTGTGCCAGAGTCTCTCTGCACTGAGCTGTGGCTCAGGAGCGCCTTTCCCTCCTCCTCACCTTGATCTCCCACCAGACATGGAAAATGGGATGATAAATAGGAGGGAGTGCTTGTTCAGCACCGTTCCACTGCCAAAAGCCACCTGTGTTTGACACTGCAGGAAGATCACACAGCCCCAGGACAGGGGCTGAGGAATATCAGCCCACTGATAATTCCCCCTGGAAGTGTTCGAGGCCTCCTTGGATGGGGCCCTGAGCAACCTGCTCTAGCAGGTGGTGTCCCTGTCCATGGCAGGGGGTGGGACTGGACGATCTTTAAGCTCCATTCCAGCTCAAACCACTCTGGAATTCTGTGAACATGGCAGGAATGGCCAGGCCACACCAGGCTCAAGCTGGGCCACTGACACGAGGCACAGCTTGGAAATCCAGTCCCCAGTGTTGACTGGAGCAGGGTCTGGGACAAAACACGTGGTAAGGGGCCCACAGCTGAGGTCACCTCTGGATTTTAAGGCCAGGAGGGCCTGATGCTGCCCTCTGGCCTATCCACACAGCTCCTGGCAACATGCCCTCCATGGAAAACCAGTGACATCTGAGGGACCACATCTGGTGCACAGGTACCACCAGGATGGTTTCCAGCTGAACAGAACCGATCACATCTCCTGCTTCTCTGTTCCAGCATCCGGAGACTTCTTCTGCAAAGGCAAAGAAAAAGAGGAAATACAAAAGAAGGAAAAGCCTCCTGCCCCCACACAGGTCTCTTATCTTCACCCTGAATGGGTGGGGCCCATTCTGGCACCCCCAGGCAGGAGCCCTTATGTTCCAGGTTCTTCTCTCACCTTCCACACTTCAGGAAGCAGCACTGCCCATTCCAACCCTTCCCACGGGCCCACTCCAGGGCACAGCACTGCTGCAGCTCACAGCAGTGCAGATCTTGCACCCCCAGCTCTGCCCTGAGCGGTGCCACGAGCTGAACTGGCTGCAGGAGTGCCAGGGCTGGGATCCAGCGCCGTGCCCCGCTCCCAGCGAGGCTCCCGCTGGCTCCCAGCCCGCCGCAGAGATGTTCCTCCTTCCTGCTGAATGTCCTCCCGTTCCTCCCCATTTCCTCCGCCCTGCCACCAACTGCAGGACCAGGGGAGCTGACAGGCAGGAGCAGGCACATGGACATCTTGTCCGGTGTCCAATTTGGGGACGTGCCAGGCTGAAGGATAAGATTCCTACCGACAGCACATATGCAAATCGGGGCTCCTTCTGCAGTTTTTAATAGCCCCAAACTGATTTAACTCTTCAAACACAAAGACCAAAATCCCTTTCAAAATGTGTGTTAGTGTTCCAAAAATTCTGGCTACTTTTGATATGCAAATACCAACCCAGCCTCCTTATAAAACTTGCCAAGTTCTTGATTTCATTTTCTCAATTCCATCCAGTAGCACTGAAGTTGCACAGAAAGATGCAAAGTGTTTCTTTTCGCAGTTCCTAATTAATTCAACGCCCGGTCCTTTCTGTGGGTTGTTTTCCAGCCCCCTCCTTTTCAAGCCGGTCAGTTGTTGGAGGCATCTGAGGTATCCATGAAAACTAATGGGGCAGGAAAGTCACTGTGATGACTCTTCAATTAGCTGGACAAGGATGTGCAGCGTCACGGAAAAATGTTTCTTCTGCTAATGAGAACTAACGAACCCTTACCTGGGGGATTCTGTGCTCTGATCAAAGGAGCCCAATCAAAACCTCTGCAAATTTCTGATTAAACCAGACAAAAGAGGGGAGAAAGGCACCAAGTCAGATGCTGAATAGATAATAAAATTCACTTTCCCTTTTCCTTCCCAGAAAATGGTGAATCTAATGGGCATGACTAAGCAGCTGTGAGGGAAGACGTGAACAAATTTGTAAAGCAAAGGGGAGTTTAAAGTTCATCTCATTTTCCCCTTCTGCAACATTGTCTGCAATCATATTATGATTTAAAGGCCACCTTTCCCCCAGTGGGAAGCGTGTGAGAAGAGTATGATTCAATTTTGCATGCCAAATGTGATGGGAGAAGAGAAAGGCCAGGAGGCACAGGCAGAGCAGCCACATCCCCTTGGCACTGTTAAATGTGTGTTGCTTTTTCCAGTTCCTCAAGGTACAGGGGGAAAAATAGAATAATGGCATGGTGGCATTTTCTGTCTCAGTTTGTACACGAAAAAACTGCACCTTTCACTACTGGGAATGAAGCCAGGACAAATCCTGATTCAACCAACACCAACCTTGGGAGACCCTGGTCCACCTTGAGAAACCCCCTGGAAGCCAAATGACAACCCTGCCCTTTTCCAGGAGCTGTCACCGTTCCCTGCTGCATTTCCAGCTCACCAGAAACTGCTCCTGCTGCTGTTGGCTTACACCTTTCTCACGTGCCAGCAGGATTAATCCCAGCTCCATGTCACTGCATTCCAGGGTGGCAGCTGGGCTGCTCCCGTTTGAGGGAATAGGAAAGGATTATCCCCCAGGCTGCAGAGGAAGGAAGCAAAGCAGCATGGACCCCTGCCCAGGAGAGCTCTGCCCGCCACTCCTGGCCCCTAATTTCTTGGTAGGTAACATTGTTCCCCAGATTATGGCCAGTTCCAAAGGCTTTATGTCAGTAAATGGCCGCGGTGATTCTGTACCCCAAGAAGAGAGGCATAAAGGGAGGGAAGGGGTTGTTTGCAGGAAGGGGAAGTGCCAGTGAAAGAGATTTAAGACAGAGGTGACCTTTCAAGAACGGAGCAGATCTGGATGCCAGGAGGTCTCCACAACTCCCTGACAGGAGGGGGCAGCCAGGGCAGGGTCAGGCTCTGCTCCCAGGGAACAGGGACAGGAGGAGAGGGAACGGCCTCAGGCTGGGCCAGGGGAGGCTCAGGGTGGACAGCAGCAGGAATTTCCCCATGGAAAGGGTGGTCAGGCATTGGCAGAGGCTGTCCAGGGAGATTTGGAGTGCCCATCCCTGGAGGTATCCAAGGAAGGCCTGGACGTGGCACTCAGAGCTCTGGGCTGGGGACAAGGTGGGGATCAAAGGTTGAACTCAATGATCCTGGAGGTCTTTTCCAACCTCAGTGATTCTGTGGTTCTGTCTGGACATCCTTTGTCACTACCCTTCTGCCAGCCCCTTGCTTGGCTCCAGCTGTCCCTTCCCTCCCAAGGTGGATCCACCCTGCTCACAGCAGGGCCCTGCACAGGGATTCTCCTCAGCCAAGCACAGCCCAGGGTGTGAATGGTCAGAATTCCCAGTGCCCACCATCCTGAGGGGCTTTCCCCTTGGAAATGCCCTGAGAAGCCACCACTCCCCGCCAAGAGGGCAGCCCCATCATGGGAAAGAGCAGCTCACACTCCCTGGCTGCACACACCTGCATCCCCCAGCTCAATAAAACATCATAAAAGCAGAGAAGTTCCACGATAAGCACAAATAGATCAATAGCATTAGAGCTGCTCTTAATGGCTGCCTCAGGCTTTTCATGCGACGCCTTCGAAAATGTCCAGTAGTGAGTAATTAATGACCAAACCAAGTAATTGCTTTCTTGATTTTTCTCAAAACTAGAATTCACCGAAAGAACTTAGAGCTTTACTGGTGCTACACAGTAAATTAATTCAGTAAGTGCTGATATTACAAGTCTGGGCTGCCTGTTAAAAAAACACGGCAGTGCTGTAGAGTCTGGCTTTTCTTGCTGTCTGAGGTAACCCTTTACAGGCTGCTCCAGCTGCCTGCCAGAAAGCAGCTCAGCCCTTACTCTTCTGCACATCAACCCGCACAGATTCTGCTCCAGGGGGAGTAGCTTGCCTTAGAGGACATGCCAGGACCCCACAAACAGGGATCAAGGCAGATTCTCCCCTTGCACCTTTCCAGTCACAATGTGGGAGTGGAATCGGGGCATGGGGGCTTCTCTGGAGGCACACAAAAGCTGCAAGTGGGACCACAGTGACTGCCAGACGCCTTTGAACTGTTTCCATCATGTCCATCGAGCGGGATGCTTCCCATGGAACTGGCAACACCATCTTAGTCCAGGGACTTTTACCCCTTGAGGAGAGGTAAGAGACAAACCAAAGGAGGTGACAAAATAGCAGCGGATGAGGAGCACAAAGGGAGCAAAGAGAAAAAGGCAGAGATCAGAGAGCCTGTCTATCTCTCCATCTCTCCTGGAGCAAGAGGATGGATGTGGCTCCAGTTTCTTGCCACATCTTCTATTCCATATGCTCAGTTTCTGCTGAATGACATCTCTGAAAACAGCCTGAGGTGTCACCTCGAAGGTGATCCATCACTTGTCAGCCGTGCCTGCCGATCCGCTGCACACACCCAGGACACAGGCTCCCAGCAGCCCTGGCACACCCTGCACACAGCTGAAGGCAAACTCTGCAAGAGACTCCCAGCACATCCATTTTCACTCCTTCGTGGGTTTACACGACTTCAGCCACCATCTACCCCCAGAGCTCAGGAGGAATTGCACATAGAGCTCCTCACAGCAGTGAACAGAGGCACAAACTCTGATCTGCACTCACACTGCCTGCCTGGGATGCTCACACAGCCTCAGGCACCCAAAGAGGAAGAAGATGATGAGCAACTTAAGACACCCATCACCCATGGCACAGCCCGGAGGGAAACTCACATAGAAGTACAGGTCCTAAGAGGGGAGGAGGGGTGTGAGTCCAGATCTTCCAATACCCCTGGCCTTCCTCACTTGGCCTGTCCTTCTCACCACAAGGCATCTCAGACAGGGAAGGTTACCCCAGCAGCCCTAAATTTCCATCATCTGCAGCATGAGAGACTCCTAAAATGAGTGCTGTGATTACATGTGTGTGTGTGTGCCTGCATGAGAGAGGGCACGAGGCAATGAGCAAATTACTGAAGTAATCCTTCCATCCCCACAGTAATGAATGATTTTTTCCCTGCTCTCAGGAGCATGGTTGTAGCCTGGGAGCTTAACATTCAATCTGACATGGACCTGCAGCACGCACTGTTAATCCCTCTAAGCGCAGTGACAGCTCCCAACAACCCCCTCAAGCAGAGGAAGCGCCTCGTTTCTTCCCCATCTTTCCATTACCATATTTTTAATTGGCTGTGAATATCCTTTTGCTTTTGTCAAAACAAGTTCTGCTAAACCACCGCTTCGGATATGAACGGGGGAGCCAGGAATCATGAGAGAGAAGCCAAGAAAATCCCTCTGTAAATGAAGATTTGTGCCGAGGGAGGCACGGCCAGCAGGAGCGGGAGCAGGGTCGGCTCATCCCTGTCGGCACCACTGGCCCTACGAGTGGTCCCGGGGTTGCAGGAGTCCACCCAGAAGTTCAGAGATCTTCAGCTGAGGGAGACAGAGCTTGGAGTACAATGAGCCAACAGCCAGCACTACAGAGAAATCAATTTTAAGAACATTTGAAGCAGAAGGCCCTGGAAGGGATATTCTGTCGGAGGGAACGTGGCGAGAGAAGAAGGAAGGAAGCAAAAGGAAAGAGCACACAAATCATGCTCATGCACACAGGTACCTGACATGAGTTAGAGGCTTCTCCCTTGTTTCCTCTCCTCACCTCTCCAAGGAAAATCAGGTCTTGACAAAACCTAAACTTTATGAAAAATCTTCCAATTTTCTGTTGCTTGCTCTTGGTTTTAAAGGAAATTCTTTCCCTTTTGAAAAAAGGGGAAAATGCTAACCTCTTTCTTCTAAAGAAAAACATTTTCCGGAAGGATGTCATGGGAAACAGCCCGAGCTGAGGCTGCTGGCCAGGTAGGGAGGCAAGTTTCTACCCAGAACCGTGTTCCCCATGTCCTGGATCTCCCAGGCTCAGTGCCTAGCGTGTCCAGCAGGATGTGTGAACACAGCCCCGAGCAATCTCATCACACCTACCCTCACAGCCAAGCTCAGCGAGGGAAAACCCACTGCTCTTGCAGGCAGGGAGGCTGGGACAGGGGGGAAAGTTGTTTAAATCCTCTCCCACGCAGCAAATCCCCCTGCAGTCCATGACAAGTGGCATGTGGGAACCTCTCCCATGCCTAAGCACCCCACTGAGCCCTTGGGATGGGGCAAGGAGGAGATGCAGTCAGGCTGAACAGGCTCATGGCACTTTGGGAAGAGCCAAGACGGGGAGGTGAGAGCTCCCCGTGTTCATCCCAGGACAGAGAGCTTTGGGTCACCTCTTGGTCTGGTTTCCATCCTTGACACGTCAACCAAAAATCCTCCTTACCCCCACAAAAGGCCCAGCACAGCCCCCAGGGACACAGGGAAGTGACAGCCCTGATCTGTTTCCTGCTCAGCTGGAGACTGTGGGGCAGCAGAGGCTCTTAGATCAGCTCCCAGCCACTGCTGAGAGGGGCAGCTCCAGGAAAATCAACCCTGGCTTTGTTCACACAGTGAAATGGGGAGAAAACACCTGTGGAAAGAACCTGACAGTGCAAGGGGAAGGACTCAAGGCCAGGTTGGATGGGACTTTGAGCAACCTCATCTAATGAAGGTTACCCCTGCCCATCCCCATCCAACCCCATCCCTGCAGGGAAGTGGAAACCAGATGATCTTTAAGACGATCCCTTCCAACCCCAGCTATCCTTTGATTACCATCAAATACACGTTTACAGAAGCTTCAGTGTGTCACTTGCAAGTCCAGGGAGGGTTGGCTTTGCTGTGTTCGAGTGGCTCTTTTTATGTTCTCGATTTTTTCAGCACAAAATGAGTTCTAAATAAATCAGCTCTGTACAGGATGTGCACGGATGGAGCAGCAGGGCCACTCCACAGAGGCACTGAATGGCTCCGTGTCCTCAGGGATGTGGAAACAAGCTGCTCCAGCAGCCTGCTCCAGCAAGGTGATTTCCCTGCCCTTTCACTCCAGCAGGCAGCCCCACGCTCTTTGTGGCTCACACCACAAGGGCTGCACACACTGATCCGGGCTCGGAGAGCCCTCAGTACCCCTGCCCTGGCAGGAATCCGGGGCACACCCCAGGATGTGACCCACGGCCAAGAGGGGTTCCCAGCTCCCCCAGTCACCCCCACAGGCCAGCAGCTGCTGTGCACCCTCACAGGAGGGCTGGAAAACACAGAGATCATTCTCCTAATGTCCCCAGCATTTAAAGGCTGATTAGTGCTGCTGCAAAGAGAGCTGGGCCAGACTCTGAAGTGGCATGAGACAGCTGGCCCAGGATCTCAGTGCAGGTGTCAAAGGAGGTGCTGCCAGCACAGAGACCAGGCTCCATCCTCCTCCCTCCTCTCTTGGCTTCAACCCCGAGCCATCGGGAGACCCGAGGGGAATTCGCACACCGGAGATGTGAATCCTGCCCCTGCAGATCAGCTCCCGACCTCCTCCTGTGCTCAGCAGAGCCCTGCTAGGACTATTTTGCACAAGAGCGAGTTAAACAGCCAAAAATGTGAGCAGCTCCCGTGAGGCCATGCAGGTGAGACCCTCTGTCACCCCTGAACGGGGAGGGTGGCCCCGCCACAGGGGGAAGTGGCAGCTCAGGGTAAGCCACACCTTGCACGGGCCTGCTCGGGGACCAGGGGGTCTTTCCAAGCACCAGATCTGGGCCTCCAGGTGCAGAGTTAGACATGGTGGGGTTCTGAAAAGCCTGGAAAGGGAGAAAAACACACAGGGCAAGGAGGACAACCAAACCTTCCCAGAGACTGCTGCAGAGCACACCTCCGCTGACAGGGACAGAGAGAAACTCAACAGAGAAATGGAGAATGGAAATTGGGCATGGAACACTCCCCAGCACAGAGGATACTTGCCATCAGCTGACATGTCACCCAGAGAGAGCTCCTAGTGCAGGCTGCCAGCCCCAGAATGAACACAGGTAAGCCAGCACGTTACTGGAGGGGAAAAGGCCGGATCTGCCTTTGTGCAGCGTTGCCTGGAATAAGGACATGACTTCATCAGCAGCTGCATCACAAAGCGGACAGCGTTTGCCCTGCAGCACAAAACTCAATATCCCCTCATCGGAACTGCAGACTTATCTTTGGAGGGTCTCTCCATCCTGGGAACACGTGCAGCCGGGGCTGGCAGCCGTCCCACCCCACACCTGCCCAAACACACATCTGCTCTGCATCACTGCAGCACAGAGCCCAACAGGTGGGCTTGGTTTGGATCTCAGCGACTGCCCGGGGAGGATTTCTCCTCTGGGAGCCCCTTCTGGCCCCTCTGGAAAGCCAAGGGGGCAGAGCTGGGGTGCTTGCACCTCTTGGGGTGCCCCTCATGGAATAGCAGTGGGAACTTGGGGACCAAGAAATTCATGCTTGAGGTTTCTGGTCAAGATTTTTTTAACCAAATCCAAGGCTCAGCTTCTAATTCTGAGAGTTCAATTCCTTGGAAATTTAATCCCTATGCTGAAGCTGAACACAGAGAAAAAGCAGCCAAGCCCACTAACCTGAATTTTCAGAGTGAGGGAAACAAATCCTCCCTACTCTCCCAACGGAGCCAAATCCTGATCCCACAGAACTTCTGAGCACAGCCCACCCCAGCTTTGGCCACCACTGACCAGGAGCCCGTGTGCCCACCCCCACACAAAGCCATTCCCACCTTCCCCACCACCCCACTAATGCTCTGCCATGGCCAAGCTCAAGCAGCTAGGAGGCAGAGTCCTGTTTCAAGCAATTCCCACTCCGACGGCATCCTTCTGTGAATCCCATCACCAGCTGCTAAAGCAAACCAGCCCCTGGCACCAACCCCCACCCTGGCACTGAGAAAGACGTGGTTGTCTGGAGATGCCAATGAGAGCTCCGTGATGGCACAGCCAAATTGCTCTGCCCCTCAGGAAGGCAGCTCAGGGGATAAAACTAAGTGCTGGCATCACCCACAAACAAAGGAATTATTCCCTCAGGCTTTTCTCCCTGGGATCCAGCAGTGGGGTGAGTGGGAATGGTTCACAGCTGCACCAGGGAAGGTTTAGGCTGGGCTTCAGGAAGCATTTCTTTTCCAAAATGTGTTCACTGGACATCAGAAAGCATTTCTTGACCAAAAATGTGTTCAAACCCTGGAACAGGGTAGCTCATCTCTCAAGCCTGTCAAGGTTTAAGAGACATTTGGCCAATGCCCTTAACAGAATCCCAGGATGGTTTGGGTTGGAAGGGACCTCAAAGGTCATCTTGTTCCACCCCCTGCCGTGGGCAGGGACACCTTCCACCAGGCCAGGTGGTTCCACTAAACCTGGCTGTAACTTTTGGTCAGCCCTGAAGCGGGCAGGAGGTTGGACTGGATGAACATCACAGATCCCTTCCAACTGGAATATTCTGCCTTTGCAGCCACCACTGCTCCAGGGCAGCGAGCATTGCCAGGGATTTTAGCACAAACCCAGAGGAGGAACAGAGAGTGCGCTCAGCCAGGCAAAACCCAGGCCATTCCAGGTCAGGAAGTATCCCAGGGGAGCGTGCAGATAGATGAGCTGGCCCTCAGCACTCCTTGTATGCCGGGAGCTGGGAGTTTGGAACAGCATCTGGATTTACCTTGGGAAAGCTGCAACAAGGCTGAAAACCAAGCTAAAATCGTGGGGCACAGACCAAGCCCAGCACAGAGGCCATGGAGAGAAACACCCAGAGATAACCTCCCGTGGTATCCCATGGGAGTCCTTTCCATGGTGCCCTCTGAGGTGAACATCCCAGTTCATCCAGTTAAATCCAGGTGAAAGCCAAATACCAAAAGACCCAAGGAACGAGCAGAGAGGGGAGACCTGCACTTTCTAACCCACAGTTTGCACTTTGGATTTGCTCCAGATATTTCTGTACCAGGCTCATTTCCCCTGTGAAAGTCCAAGAGGCTTTAAAAGCATGAATTTTTCCAGGCCTGGAAGACACTCGGTTGACAGCCCTAGAGAGAAATTGTGTGTGCACAGGAAGAACAAAGAAAGCCCACATTATTTTAGCCCCACTGTAGGGATACAGGTCTCAGAGGACAAAGATTACCCAACAGGCCTTGGGAGCTGAGCTGAGACCCCTCCAAAGGGAACAAATCTCTTGCCCTACCTGCTGTGCTGCCTCCCCTGCAGCTGAGCTCCTTCCTCTCTCACTGCCACACGTTCTTCCATCACTTCTCCACCTTTTTTCAAGCCTAAAATACAGCTTCATTTTTCTGCAGCTCAGAGATTTGGCTCCTGACCTTACATCTTGCATCTCCAAACTACAGTCACCTCCTGTCTTGATCTCAGCTTCCCAAGCCATTTGGGAACTTGTCTGTGCTCTGACAACAGCAACTTTGCACCATTTGCTTTCCCGAATTTATCTTTGAGTTACTTCCCTGAATTTGCTCTTCTGGAAATCAAAATCCTTCTTCTTTACCTTCTTCCTTCCCTCAAGAGCTACTCCAGACTGCTGCAGAGACCGTGTGCACCCCTCGTGCTCTGCTCACACCTCAATCCCAGCAGAGAGCCCTGAGGAGCCCCTTCCTGCTCTCTGAGCTCAGCTCTCCTGGAAGCCAGGGCAGCTATAAAATTGATTCCTACAGTCCCTGCCTGCAAAATAAAGCAAGCCACATCTCCCCATCCTGCTTTAAGCACCTGGCCAAGGGCTTCCCATACATAACTGATGGAGATGGGCAGCACCCACCCAGAACCCATTTCCCCCTCAGCCACAAATCACCACGGCTGGGAGGCCCTGCAGCAATTGCCTCCTCGTTCAGGTGCTGGGAGGGAGCCAGGAGATGGAGTTTGTGCCAGCTACTGGTGCCCCACATCTCTCAGTCTGTGCTCACATCCCAAAAGTCCTGACCTGCCTCCGCAGCTGCTGCTCTGTGGCTGAGGATGGAAGCAGCTGAAGGTTCAATCCCCACGGTGATGGTCGCGGTGGCAGCTCCCACTGCCCTGGTGCAGCTGGATAAAACAAAACAAACCTGGTTTGGAGTGTCTGATGTGGGTGCAGGGAGAGAACTCACCACCCTGGGCACAGAGATGGGCTCACCTCCTTCCCCAGAGTGCTGGGTGCTAAATCTTCCCCTATCTGCCACGTCCATCAGGCAGGCTCTGGGCTTCAGCAGCCGGAGATCTGTTTCCTATAAATTTTCTGCACAGTGCCTACAACAGTTGTAGTCTCTCTAAAATAATGATTGGAGGGTGGATAGAGGAGAACAAACAGTTCAGCTGAACAGTTTATCTGATGAATTTAGCCTCCACTCCTGTTCCTGCAATATCAGGTGGACAAATCCAATTTCCTCAAATGCATTTGTTGTTTGAGTTTATTTGACAAATACTTCCCCAAACAATTGCCTCTACATTCACTTAGCAAATATTTAAAATATGAACTGTGCTGTTTAGTGAATCCCCTGGCGCTGCACTAGTTCCCAGTGGAGCAGAAAAGTTAGGTTTTCCCCCAATATTAGTTATTTCTGCATTTCAAATTAAATTTTTTGCCAGCTCTCATTCTGTTGCTGATAACACCAGATGATTTGGTGGTGCTTATTAGGAAAGGAGCTGGTCAGTTGTCTCCCAATGAAATTGAGTTTTCCTGGGAAGCAATAACCCATTGAGGCAGACACATTTCATCAGAAACACCCCACAGCCAAATGACTGGCAGCAGCTGAGGAGAGGTTCCTGGCAAATGCAGCTCTCAGAAATCCCTGTGGGCTCTTCTCCTGGGCTCCGGCCGTGCCTTGGTGTCAGTCACCTGTCAGCTCCACATCTCCAGCTGAAAACTGGGAAACTCTGGCTTGGGTGACCTTCTTTGAGCTGGGGGAGTTCTGTGACAAGCACGGCAATGTAAGGGATCCAGGGAAAAGCATGTCCCAGGCATTTTTTGTCCCAAAAGGAGGCCAAGGAAGCTGGGCTTAGGGACACTAAACAGTCCAACTCCTACCTGGAGTTAGCAAGAAGCTGGAGCCAGGGGTTTTCCAGGAAGAGGGAGATGGGAGACAAGAGGCCTAAACTGAAACAAGCAGATAGAAACTCTGGATGTAACAGCAGATGGGCAAATGTGGTACAGGCTGCCCACAGAGCCCATGCAGTGTCCATCCTTGGAGGCTTTCAAACTCTGGTCTGACCCCAAAGCAAACCCTTGTGCAAGATGCTGGATGAAAGACTTCCTGAGTCCCTTTCCACCCAAATTATTCCAGTCTGCAATCCTGGGAAACCTTGCACAAGTAGAGATCAAGTTAACAAAAATGAAGGTTACACAGAGTTGGAGGGATGTAACATCATACCTTGGCTGAAGTTTAGCTCTAGGATTGCCTGTTTATAGTGAGATTTGGGGGGAAATAATAATAACATCCAGTTTTGGTCCAAACTGGACCAGAACCAACACTTGAAGAAATGCTGAGGAACAAACATCTGCATTTCAGCAAACTCAGCTACAAAGACTCATCATTTCAGACTTAGGGAAAATCAGTTTCCAGGTCTCATGATTACAAAGAATAACTCAAGAGCTTGAAGAGTTCAACCAGAACCAGAAGGTAAATAAAAAGAAATCACAATTCATTATTCATCAAAATCTTCACCAATCTGTTTTAAGACCATGTCAGGATATTTTAGCACTGCAGGTATCAATAGTGCTAAAAAAACCAGCAAATGTGACTTTGAAATTCACTCTTTTTTTTTTGTTTTGCTTTGTTTTCTGCCAGTGAAAATCTCGTTGCTTGAATGTTCTTGGAAAGTCACCAGGGAAAGGTTGGGAATATCGCCCAAGCAAATTCACTTAAGAATTCAAACAAACACATCAGGACACAATTTTGCTTTTGTCACCCAGCTCTGAGGGAAAGCTTTAAAAACCCAGTTAAGGAGAGGGCAGTAAAAGAACAAATGCTTCATTAAACCTGGTTTTGGGCAGAGGAACAACAGACAACCCATTACTGGAACAGCCTCTCCTGCTCTGCAGTCAACCAGGAGCCTTTGAACACGACATTGAGTTGGACAGCAGCTCTTCACATCCCAGTTATTTATTCTGCCACTCGGAGGGATCAGCCAGGACAGCCCATCCTTTAAGCTGTGTACCACTGTGGAAGAGGGAGGAATTTCATATTCTCATTCCACAAACTCCCACTCACTGCCAAGAGCAGCAAATGACACATGAGTGCACCAGGCAGGCAGACAAAGAGAATCAAACAGGCTTTCACAGACACCAGGAATGCCTTCCCTTACCACTGAGACACTTTTCTCATCCAGAAAAACCAAAAAAGGGCACCAGGTGGTGCCTCTGGAAGGGCATTTTTTTGGGGTTGTGCTGGTTTTTTAACCTTCAGATCAGCCATGTCAAACGTTCACAGCACTGGGGAAGGGGAGAGATGAGATGAGATGAGATGAGATGAGGAGTTGGGGTTTTCATTCAGAGCTCCAGGGCTCGCTTTTGGATGCAAATCCATCATGTTCCTCTCTTGCCTGGAGGGGAGACAAAGCACCAGCAACCTTGCTTCAAAAAACACTGAGTTTTTCTAGGCTGGGCCATCCAGAAGCTTTCCTACAGAAAGCTGGGTTGGCAGCCAGGCATGGAACAGAACCATTCCTCCAGCAAGCTCACAGACCTTCAGCTGAGGGCTCCTCGCCTCCTGGGAGATGTGAAAATGCCTCCCACCAGCCCACCTCTGGCCTCGCAGAGCTAAAATAATTGGGATCTACAGCCTGAAATGAGATTTTCCCAATTCTCCATCCCTGGGAAGCTAGTTTTTGTTAGGTGTCTCAGAGAAGCCGTGCTTAGTTCAAAGGGCCTGCAATTGCTCCTGGATGTCCTCTAATTCCTGGCTCCATCTCTGCCTCAGCCTCTCCAGAACACTCCGTAATGGACTGGCTCACTCTGGCTACATCCTTTATATCTCTTTAGCTCCATGAGCAGATGGAGTCAAGGGACAGCAGGATTTATGCTTCTTGCTCGAGTTGCAGCTTGGCTGGGTGGAAATAAAAAACGGGAAAGGACGGGGAAATGGCATCGTAACAACATTTACCTCCTGGGCTTTGGAGCCTCTGTCTTTACCTAGGTAGTGTTTGTATTGTCAGCATCAATCCTGTGCCTTCATCCCCAGCTGAGGAGGAGGAGGCCCAAGGGATGGTTCTCCTCCCCAGCCCATGTGATGGATGGAAGGAGCTTCCAGAGGCATGGAATACTCTGCTGACAGAGCCTGTGCATCAGTGCTGGTTTATACCAGCAGATAATCCAGCCCAGACCGTTTCCTTCAGGGAGTGCTAAGGAAAACCAGGAAATGTTTCTGACCTCTGAGGGCTTTAAAGGGAGAGAAAAGGAGGCAGAGGTATGAAAGCAAACAGGGAGATTGACAGGGGCTCGGGAAGGAGCAGCACAATAAGCCCCTAAACTCTTTACTTTTCTCCGCGTCTCATGCAATTGAAGGGGAGAAACAAAACGAGGAGAGGGAGGGAATTATAGTGAACGTGAAAGCTTCCAGATTAATTAATTACCCCTTTTAGTTTGTGAAAAAGGAGGCTAGAAATATCCACGTCTGCTCCTCTTGGAAGGCAACCCTGGCGCTTGCTCCGAACATCCCCCCAGCCCGCCTGCGCCGGGATAATTAATCCATTACGGGATGGATCCTGCCGTGCCGCCGTAAAAGAGAGATCTATTTCTCCTCCGCTTTCCCCTCCTCCCCGAAGAGACATCTGAAACGGATCATGTAATAAATGTTTCTTGGATGGAAGGAGAGGTATTGTTCTCCTGCCGTGGAAACAATCCCGGCAGCGGGGCCAGCCAGGAGGGAGCGGGGCCGGATACTTCACTCGGCAGCTCTTAGGACATCCTGTATGGCCCTGAGGCCTCCGAGGGACACGGGCTGGGATGTCCCCTCTGCAAAGCAGCGCTCAGGAGGGCAGCATGAGCTGGTTCCGACCGAGGGGGACAAGCCCTGGCTGCTCACCGAGGTCTGTGGATGCTGGAGGGGGCTTCCCTCCGTGTGGACATCGAGGCACTGCCTAGCAGGCAATGGGACATTCTGGGCACAGGGAGGTGGCCCCGAGTCCATCAAACACACCCAAAAGAACACCTCTGACCACACCCTTCCAACCCTGCCTCCATCCCTCTCCATCGTGCCCCACTGGAATGCAGCCCAGGCTGGGAGCAGGTGCTTTGCACAGCTCCAGGCAGAGATCGGCCTTTCCACAGGCACTTCTCCTTCAGTCTGACCCTTGCCTCTTGTCCAAGGGACTGGAAACGAGCTGCACTGGACTCACTGTGTCCAGCTGGAATAGAAGAGATCCTCCTCCACCAAGTATTTTTTATTCCTGGCCAGCCGTGCTCGCTATCCAAGGTGAGCTGTTTCACTCACCTTTGTCACCCCCTCTGCAGCCACACTCGAAGGGCAGGAGCTCTCCTTTGCTGCACACACAGCACAGAGGCTGCAGCCCCATCCTCTCTAACTAACAAACCCCACATGCCATGCTCTTCGTTCCCTTGGCTGGTGTTTCTGTGGAGCACAACAAGATTCCCTGAAGGCTTTCCCAAGGAGGATGGGGTGGGCTGCCCCATCACCTGCCCAAGACCCTTTGCTCTGCAGGGTTTGGGTACCCTCAGAGCATGGAAATTGCATGAGATCAGAGCTCCCCAGTGCTGATCCCAGCCCTGATCCCAGCATCCCATTTCCATCAGTTTATCAGAAACATTGCCTCTTGCTGCTGACATCCAAATATTCCTTGCATGGAGAAGCTGCTGACATTTATTCCTGAATTGCCACATTGCAGGAGCTTTGGCTAAGACTCATGTTACATGGGAAGAGAGACAGGACCTTGTTACTTGGTGAAGATAAGTCCTCTACAGCCTATCAGTCTACATTAGATCTGGGTCACTTCCTTTATTCATTTCCCTGGGTGATTTTTTTAAAGCTCTTTCAAAGAAACACTCGAGCTCAGTACAATGTTCTTGATTGCAACCAGAACTGGCTGAAAAATGCTGAACTAATTGAAAGACATTTTCTTTTTCATTCCTTCCTCAAAACATTTCCAGGGTTTCTGGTCAGTACTTGGAACTGTGAAAAATCCCCCTGGGCTCTGCTGTACAACAGCAAAAGCATTTTCCATGGCATCAGCAGCATTTCAAAACCCTGCGAGCTGATCTTAGGGCAGCAAAGTGACTTCTCTGTCTATCAAAGACACAGGGATGTCATGACACCCGTGTGTTTTCATCACAACACCCCTCAAACAGACATTCAGGTCATGGAGAAGAGCTCTCCCCACCAGTTCTCCATCACCACACACTCTGAGCACGTCCTGAAGTCTTCTAAGAGCATTTGGCATCATTAATCCTCTTTCTCTCATGGGGAAACTGAGGCAGGGGGTGGCAGCAGCTCCCATCGCATGGAATCATTGAATCATTCAGGTTGGAAAAGACTTGTAAGACCATCAAGTCCAACCTTTGACTGAATTCCACTCTGCCCACTAAGCCACGTCACAAAGTTCCACCTCTCCTCATTTTTTCAATGCTTCCAGGAATGGTGACTCCACCACCTCCCCGGGGACCTTGTTCCAGTGCCTGGCTGCTCTTTCAGTGAAGAACTTTTTCCTAATATCCAGCCGGAACCTTTCCTGGAGGCAGAAATCTGCCGCCTCCCAAGTCCCCGTGGGGATCTCCACGCACCAAACCGTGGCAGGGGCTCCTCCCACACACAAACCTCCACGTCCCCCCCAAAGCCACAGCACAGCACAGAGCTGGCCAGACCATCTGTGCCTCCACCCCATGGCTTCCTTCTGGGGCTTCCACTGGCCCATTCCTGCTTCTCCGTGGCACCCAGGAAGATGGCAAATTTCACCTCAAACAAGAAGCAAACCAAACAACCCCCGCCCACAGCGCCCAGGCTCTCTGGCAGAGGGGAGAGGTTTGTGCATCGCTCGTTTTCTGTCAAGTTAACACCAGCTGAACAATCTCCTTTCTTCCCCGTGCATTTCTTCTCCTGGTGGTTCCCCCTCCCTCTCCTTTCTTTTTCCATTTCAACCACCTCAAGCAGAAGGCCCTCCGAGGCACTGGTGACTTCAAAGACACCAGGTCCAATGTGCAGCAAGTGATAAAAACCTACACAGCATGTGTTAGGCAAATTAATATCCCCTCCAGAGCCACCAGCTCCCCAGTCCCAGCAGCCCCATAATGAGATGTTGTACTGAAGGGTAGGGGAAGCTCGATGCAGGAGGGGAGATGTATTTAATGTATGCAAATTGACTCTCATGCAAATTGCCGCTAAGTTAAAAATAACGCATTGCACGAGGAGTCGTCTTTTAAAACATTTGTTTATTCATTAGGGTAATCTCTGTTATCAGTCACCTCGTTTCCTTGCACGTTAAGTGCTCAGTTTGAGGGAACTCTGTGTATTGCAGGTCTGGGGGACAACTGCGACTTCCTGCTGATCTCAACCACCACACAACAACTCCAGTTTTCCTCCCCTTCCTTCTCCTCCTTTCTGCTCATAGACTACGGGGATTAAAGTCACCTTTCCTCAGAGGGGAGACGCTCAAAGTGATGAACTTCAAGGACAAAAGCTGTCAGAGCCACCCAGAGCAGCTCCTAACAACCAGAGCCTTCCCCAGGGCTGGACCAGAGCATCTGTCCCAGCTGGGCTCAGGGTGACCAAGCTGGATGGAAGGCACAACACCAGCCTTGCAGCTTCCCTGCCCTCTGCTGACCAGGGACAGGACCCAGGGAACAGCTGGAGCTGTGTCAGGGAAGGTTCAGGTTGGATCTCAGGGAAAGGTTCTTCCCCAGAGGGTGCTGGGCACTGCCCAGGCTCCCCAGGGAATGGGCACGGCCCCGAGGCTGCCAGAGCTCCAGGAGCGTTTGCACGGCGCTCCCAGGGATGCCCAGGGTGGGATTGTTGGGGTGTCTGGGCAGGGACAGGAGCTGGACTGGGTGATCCTGTGGGTCCCTTCCAGCTCAGGACATTCTGTGACTCCATGAAACAACACAATGTGTAAATGCCTCCTCCCAGGCCGAGCTCTGCAGGGCAGCCAGTCCTCCCCACACCTGGCACCACTCATTAATGTTAGATCCTGCCAGTGGTGTTAAGCACTGGGACAGCTGCTGACAGAGGCTGGAGCACCCCACTGATCCTGGCTGATTGATCTCATGGCAAACCCACTGCTGATCCTACCCGGCATTACAAAGGAGCAACGGGGTTTTGAACAGTGCAAGATGGGAAGTGCAGTGGGGATGGGTGCTGCAAGAGGATGGGTGCAGTCCGACTGCCTGGGGGGCATTCAGAGACCGAGAGCATTCACTGTGTCCAGAGTTCGATACTGAGCCTTTGCTGCAGGCTTAGGAAGGGTCTCAAGTGGGATCTACATGGAGAGCAACTGGAGTGTGCTGACACTTCGCAGTCTTTGGACATCCAGAGGCCTGGGAGATGGGGAGGAGAGGGAGATAACCTCTGGACTGAAGCACAGAAGGAGCCCTGGTGTCCTGCTTTCACTGGGATAGAGTTAATTTTTTTTCCTAATAGTTAATCCATTCCTCACCAGTTGAAAAGGTCTTGATGGTGAGTGTCCTAGGTTACAATGTAAGATGTAACCAACAGTATGTATTCTATTATCATCTTTCCAAGCTGTTAGAGCAGGTGGGGCAGTGTTCCTTACCTCCTGCCAGGACTCATCCTTGATAACTTAATGGGCAATCAAGGACCCACCATGACTCATAGATAACCAGCTCCGGACTATCTCCTGATAATGGGCCCATCAATGCCTGGCCTCATGACTCACCACCCCATTGTGAGATGCTCTGCCCAGGAGGAGGAACGGAGCATCCTCATCTGTATATATACTGGGAGGTTTGGAACACCAGACAGCCCTTACCTACGGGACTCCCGGAGGACAAGAGCTACACCACTGGACCTTCAGGCAAAGACCAGACTTTTCTTTTCTACAGGATCACCACTTCAATAGGACCACTTCATTCGGACTACTACTAACACCCTGACCGACAGGGTGACAGGTTGTATTCTGACTCTGTCAGTGGTTTGTTTGGGTTTTTTTCCTCTTTTATTTTCTTTGTACTATTGCATTTATTTTAATTTTCCTATTAAATTATAATTCTAACTTGCGATCTCTCACTGGTTTGTTTTCAAACTAGTACAGTGAGGAAGAGGAGTGGCACTAGACAGAAGCTCCAGCCACCCCAAGCAAGAGAACAACCCAGACAAAACTCTGCTTCAGCTGTACCAAACTGTTAGGGTCAGAGCTGCTGCCGCTGGACCATCTCCAGATCCCAGAGGAGCAGGTTCTGCTATTCCTGTTTTGGTAATTTCTTATTACTCAGCCCAAGATTGATGAAGTTACAGTGTTAGCATAACCCTCCAGCACCTGCCAATGACCAGGAAGTTTCTTACTTCATTAGATAACTCTGCTCCTCTTGGGAACCTTGTTCCTCTGTCCTGTGCATGTCAAGAGCTGTAAAAACAGAGACCAAAGGGAGTCTAAGGACAGCAATAAGCATTACTCATTTTCTATCAGCTGAAATGCCAAATCAACATACAAACAGAGATTCACCCTTCTGAGAACCAGGATTCCTCCTCTGGGCAAAGAGGAGCAGAACTGAGCTCCCCTCTCCCAGCACTGCCCACTGCAAACACCTTGCTCCTCCTCTGCCTCACCAAGGGACAGACCTGAGCAGGGATGTTGATGGAAATCCCTCCTCATAACAGCAAGGGCAGATTTAAAGTGATTGGTTTAAACTGCATTAACCTCCGTGTGGACACGGTCACTCCAGATTTAAGCGGCCATTGCTCAGTTTAACAGGAGCCACTTCAGTGTGACCTAATTTGCCACCTGAGTAAATAAGGCAAACCAAATAAAGGTCAATGACTGTGAAGAAGTGGCTCCCCAGAGGAGAGTGACCCACTCAGAGCTTACCTATCAACACAGATTAACAGCAGACACCATCTCTCATCCCTCTGCCCAGAGCTCCAGCTTGGAAGAGCCACTGAGTCCTGGGTGGGAGCAGGACACCAAGAGTCAGGGGGTCACCCTTAATTCAGGCAGGAGCAAAGATCACAAGTCAGGTCAGCAGGAACAAACTCCCATTTCCAGGAGTTCAGCTCTTGCCTCAGCCAAGGAGTTTCAGCTTGCCAAGGGATGGGAGCAGAGCAGGACAGAGATGAGATGTTGGTGCAGGCACTTCCCACGCACAGGGACATGGCAGAGCACCCGCTGAGCTGCTCCCTCCAGATGCCAGGCTATGGCCATCCCAGCTGGAGCTGGAGGAAGCTGAAGTTCGTGACCTGTCATGAAGATGCAGGTGATGATGAAATGGTAGGGACCCCCCTGTGACGCTTCCAACCTTCCCAGTCTCCCTCACCGGGGAAGGCTGGGAGAGGGAGGCTCCTGAACCCTCATACAGATGTGATGGCACAGCACCAAACTCAGCTGGGATGTGGGGGATGGGAAATCAGCATCAAAGCACGGGGCCAGCAGGCAGCAAAATGGGATTATACAGCTCATGGACTGGAGACTGAAAAACAGAGATCACAGGGACAAGACAGAGAGACAGCTTCTACTACCCCCTTCCAGTGACTGGGGATTCTGGGCACAACTGGAACGGCTGGTAAGAGTGACCATTCCTGTGTGTTCCCTTTACAGAGCACCCACTGCTGCTGCTGCTGGAGGCAGGGACCTGCGTTAGGTGACCCACTGCTCCTCTGTCCCACCCCGGCATTTCTGTCCCAAATGGCCCAGCTTGCAGGCTGCTCCTCCCCACACTGCTCCATGTCCATGGCTCCTGGCCCCCAGGCAGCACATCCCCACTGCTCTGGTGGGCAGGAGTCTCTTGTCTGCCTGTCCAGAAGAGGATGGAGAACAGTAATTATTCATGCAACAGCAGCTGCTCTTTCAGCTTTCCCTGCGCTCAGCCAAGTCAGATGTTTCTTCTCCCTGTGCCATCCCCCTCTGCCCACCCCGTGCTCCTTCCCCCCAGTTTGTCATTCCCAGTGACATGCTCCACTGGTGACCGAGAGCTGGTGGCCGTCTCTTTCTGTCACCGAGGGTCGAGGTGAGTGATCCTGCCAGGTGGTGCACTTTCCAGAGGATGAAGAGCGACTGAGCCTGAATCCTAATGAGCTGCCACCCCTCCACAAGGGTTCAGTGATGCTTTCCCAGTGTCAATCAAGCATAAACAGATTATCCTGCCCGGCCTGAAGTGCATGGGCCACCTCCCTTTCCCATTTGTGAAGCCCCAGCAGCTGCTGGTGAGAAAACACAGAATAACTGCTCTCCAGAACTACCTAAAAGGGGCTGTAGCCAGGTGAGGGTTGGTCTCTTATCCCAAATAACAACCAATAGGATAAGAGGAAATGGCCTCAAGCTGTGCCACCAGAGGTCTAGGCTGGATATTCTGGAAAATTTCTTCACAGAAGGGTTTGTCAAGCACTGGCACAGGCAGCCAAGGCAGTGGTGGAGTCCCCAGCCCTGCAGGGATTTCACAGACATGTGGGTGTGGCACTTGGGGACAGGGGTCAGTGGTGGCCTTGGCAGTGCTGGGTTAAGGGTTGGATTCAATGGCCTGAGAGGGCTTTTCCAGCCTGAAGGACTCTGTGATTCTCTAAGGAGCACGCTTGGACCACAGGTGGTGCTGCACCTGCTGCCCTCACGGCACGCTCAGGTCGGAGGCACCTTCTGGGTGTGGGAGCTTCTCCCGGAGCTCCAGGGCACAGCCCAGTCCCACCACAGAGCTCATCCGATCCCAAAGGACAACTTTGCTCCCTGCCATACCCAACTAATCTGTTTCCCCACGGCTCCCAGCAAGAGCTGCTGCTGTCCTATTGTGTGGAGACCGCTCAGAGTTGGTGAGGAATTTGTTTCCCCCTGAACTCAGCACCCTCCATCCTGCTCCGAGTCCTTGACCGAGCACACAGCAGCAATGCCAGGCCAAGGACAGACCAACACCCCCACTCTCAGATGATTCTTTCTTTTCCATTCACTGGTGCCAATGATCACAGGAGGGCCTGCAATCTTGAGACTTAAGGGTTAGAGTATGGTGAATTTGAGCTCATCCCAAATCAGGGAGTGGTATCAGGAATTCCTGCCTTCCCTGCAGGGTCTGTTCTCTGCTAGCATTGCTGAACAGCCTGGATACGCTCCCCACCACACGGCACAAACTGGAATGCTTCCTAATTAACTGCATGGGAGAGGATAAAAATTCCCTGCTCTTCCCAACCCTGCAGAAGTCAGGGATGTGAGGAAAGACACGGGAGCAGGAAAGATGGAGTGGCTGAGGTGGAACACGTACCCACCGGCATGGCAATTCCAGCTTAATCACCTAGGGCTCGTTAGGTGGCCATTTCCATGAGGTGGAGCACGCCCACAGGACCGAATAGCAGGGCCTGAAAATTGGAAACGTCACAGCTCGAGGCACAGGGATGTGCTCTGCGGAACTCTAATTGCAGGATGCTGGGCAGGACTGTCAAACAGCTGGCACAGCCACCCTGTCACCTCCAGGCCTGCTGCTACCTGACCCGAGCCTGCAACCACGGCATCCCTTTCCAGATCCATTAATTCCTGCCAAAGCCAGCAGCTCTGAAGAACGGCAGAGAGGAAGGAAGGCAGTTTGCTAATGCTCATCACATCCCCAGCCCAGAGCTGCGGCAGAGCTCTCCACCAGCCCCACACCCAATTCTCAGCTGCTGGAGAGGACCTGATTTTTGAAAGGATCTGCCACTGCCCGACCTTTGCCTCAGGATCACGAAGGTCACAGTTAAGGAGGCGCCGGGCTCCTCGTGGCTGTCACTGCTCCTCGCTGAAGCTGTTTCATCCCGGCTGCTCTGGTTGCAGGAGCTGTTGCTGGGTTCAGCTCCCAGCTCTCCTTCCCGCTGCCCAGGCGCGGCACGTCCCGCTCTGACAGGGAAATCAAGGCGCCGCAGCAGCAATGAATTATTGCTCACACAAAGGGCCCGGCGCCCCGCAGTTCCGGGGTGGAGTGACCTCCACGAACACCTGCACACACACTCCCTTTGAGGATTCGGTGTGTGAGCACCAAGGCTGCACAGTAAACCAGAGATTAATGCTCAGCTGAGCAGAGCATTCCTAGGCAAGAATACAAAGCAGAACAAAGGCCTTGTCATGCCTTCAGTTCCTTCCCCACAGTTTCATTTTATTTATTTCATTTACTTTGGGAAAAACTTCCTATGTACAACTTCCAGCTTCCAGCCCTGACTTTGCAAAACTCAAGCATGCAATAGGAGCCTCCTTCCTCTGCAGGAAGGAAAGCTCCCAGAAAGCCAAGTCCCCAGCAGACTTTTCAGGCAGCCAACACATTCTGGAAGCCTCATGATGCTTCCAGAGGGTCTGTCCAGGCAGAGCCACTTGGGAGATCTACCCCTTAATGCCAGTCATCTGCACCAGGGAGGTCTAGAGAGCACCTGGTCATTCAGCAAAACCCCTTAAATTCTCTGACCCTTGGCTGGAGCCAGGGGAGGTGTTTTGGGATCACTCTTCCACCTGGCTTCAAAGCATGGCAAAGCAGAGCCAAGAGCAAGAGGGAGAGTACAGCCGAGCGTGGGGCTTCTCATCACACGTTAGCAGGAGGAGATATTCAGAATCACTGAGTCATTTAGGTTGGAAAAGCCCTCCAAGATCGAGTCCAACCATCACCCAACACTGCCAGGCCCACCAATGACCCAAGTCCCACATCCACACTTATTTTGTCCTTCTCGGGACAACCTCCTCCACGCCTTAATCTGCTTACAGAACCCGCGGAATGCAGCTGCTATAGAGGTTTTCCTGTCAGAAAAAGGTTTTCAAGATCTTCTCCTTGCATCCAAACAGCACAGAATCACAGGATGGTTCAGGTTGGAAAAGCCCTTTAAGACCATCAAGTCTGACTATTCCCCCAGCACTTCCAAGGCCACCACTGACCCATGTCCCCAAGTGCCACATCCACATGTCTGTTAAACCCCTCCAGAAATGGGAATTCCACCACTGCCCTGGGCAGCCTGTCCCAGTGCCTGACAACCCTTTCAGTGAAGAAATTTTCCAGAATATCCAGCATAAATATGATCCTAAGGCAGGTTGTGGGATGGCAGCTGTGTGCAGCACAGGTTGGGTGCTGGCAGGACAATCCCCCGAGAGGAGCACAGAGACACAAACACGCTTGTGTCTGTTTTCCAAACAACAACAGAGGGTGGAAAGCACTCTCCTGGACTTGGATGGTGGAGGAGCTTGATGCCAACACAACAACTGGGCCTGACCTACTGACATTTCTGCAGGCTCCCGATTCCTGCATGGGGGCTGTCGCTTTAAATCTGAATTGCCTGGGTTTTTTCTATCACAACAGCCTGATATTTTTTGCTCGTGAAGAATAAATATTTACAAACCTTCACTCTCGCCAACAAAAGCATTCTGTTCCAGAATTTTCTTGGGGTTTTGTTCTGTTTTTAAACAGTTTTAGAAATCATTGCCCAACACTTTAATTTCTCTTATTAAAAGAAGCAAGACAGTAAAAAGATGCACAAACCAGGGGAAGGATCACGGCAACTTTCGGTTCACGTTCGAGGGTTTTCAGCGACGTGTTGAAAAGCGGCCGAGATCATCTGTAGGAAATGCAAAGGACAACAGCACGGTAACTCCAGCCAAGGACAGGTCACCAGGCCGTAGGAAATGTGTTTTCTTGGTAAGCTGATGAGGGTTCAACCATTTCATACAATGTGAGGTTGTAAACAGATTAAACAAAACGCGGCAGCGCTGCTCCTCCAGCCAGAGGAGCCGACTCCACGCTCCTCAAACATCTCAAGAGCTGCAAACAAAAGCGTAGCCCAGCAAAGCAGTGACCAGCTCACCCTTTATCCATCCCAAAGCCTCTCATCCCCCAGTAGCTGACAGCCCACCCACACGCAACGTCCCTGCCAGTGCAACTCCCTTCAGCGGGACGTCAGAGGGCTCAGCGAGGGAAGGTCAGGAGGGACACCTGGCTGAGCACCAGCTTCCAGCGCCAAGCTGAGCCCCCTACACCCCCCTGCCCCATGGAGTACAAAGGGAGTCGTGTTTCACATCACTACCTGGTGCTGGCAAGAACATTGTGTCCAGCTTTTGTATTCACACCTGCAAAAAAAAGTATTGTCAGAAACAGCCAGTTCAGACAATAGCTACGATAATAAATTTGGGGTGTGAAAAACCAGCCTTGAGGTGAGAACCTGAAAGAGTTCAGTCAATTTAGTTTGCTAAGGAGAAGGTTAAAAAGCAGTTTGACTCCGGTCCATGCATTGCTACCCAAAACTATGTTAGTGGCTCTTTGCTCTTGCTCACTGCAATCCAACAGCCGCAGGCTGGAGCTGCAGTGTCCAAATCCAGACCTGAGGTGAAAATTGTTGCCATATGGGTCCGTGAGACTCGGATGTCTTTCCAGAGGAGATGTTCCTACTCCATTGACCACACAACCAAAACCTGGGGGTGTATCCTCCTGCCTGCATGACGCTGAAGCCAAGACAGCTCTTCCTGATTTCCCCAAAGTCCCATCCCTCCTCCATCCCAGCTCCAGAAGTGATGCTGGAGACCAGCTCAGACCCTTCATGGGCTGCAACGTCCAGGGTGAGGAGCTCTCCCAGACCACACAGCCACAGGAGCCTCTGCCTTCTGGGGGTTTGTTGTAGGAAAACCCGTGGACAGTTAAGGACATGGCCATGGCTGAGCTGCTGGGGGACGGCCAAGGGACACCCAGAACAGGAGCAGAACTCCAGCACTTTTCCATCACAGTCACTGCCAGGAGGGAGCAGCCAGAACAGGCAGCCAGGCAGCTCCTGTGGACAGAGAGATGGAGAGCCCAGGCTGGGAGCGATGAGATAAATTCTGGAGATAGATGATTTATTGCATAACCCCCACAATATGGAGCTGCTTGACTCTATTAGGTGGATGGATGGCAGGGAATTTAAGAAGAGAAATAGATTTTTTACTCAGCTAATTAGCTAAAAAGGCTTGTCTGGAAACACGGGCCCCATTGTGTCTGAAGTCTGCTGACACACAGCTCAGAGCCACATTTTTCTTGCCTGTTATTACTCTGCCTCCCAGAACATCTCTCAGAGACACAGAGGGTGGGGTGGGATCCCTGCACCAAACCACTGGCACCCAAGACACACAAAAAAAGTTCGAGTGACACAATAAATAGACAAGTTTATGTGTTTATACATAAATAGCTGCACACACTTTCAGGTATATGCATGCACCTACAAATATATACAAACTTATATTACTTATTAATACATTCTATACATGAAAATATCAGTACACTAAAAAAAATGAAGTCCATAAAAGGGCCAAGTTTGCCATCAAAACCAGTTTGCTGCTTCACATTAGCCTGCCCCATAATTTAAAAGCAAACTGGGGACACCTGATGAAACAAAAGGGCTGTAGATTGAAGAGAAATAAAAGAAAAATACGACTTGACCCAGCACAGTCACTCCTGGAATCCACTACCCCAGGAAGTCATGGAGACGCACACCAGTGGAACAGACATTTTAAAGGACTGGATAATTTTATGAGCATTAATAACATTTGCAGCTATGCAAGCTAATAAAATGTTACAAGGGTAATCAAACTTCATGCTTCAATGTGTAAGTTGATCACCTGTGAGCGCTGGGAAGGAATTTCCTCTCTGGTGCTGTTCCGCTGAGCAAGTAGCCAGCTGCGCCACAGGGGTGCACTTTTAATAAAAAAAAATTAAAATACTAAAAAAAATAAGAGCCAGTGTCACTGCTGTTGCTGCTGTGCCTTTGCTTTGGTTTTCTCCTTCTGCAATAGCTGGCGCTCACCGGAGACTCCGAATATCAGCGAGAGCTTTGATGTCAACTCCCAAAGTTTTCCTGGTGCAGTTTGGGGACAGCATATCCGACACGATCCAACAATAATATCACTTTACTCCTCAAGGGTTGTTCATATATGCTGGCAGCAGGAATTACACCAAGCTTAACCTGCCATCCCCACACCACGGGTCCCACACTGGCTCTCTGTGTTCCCATTCTGGACAAGTTGTGTTGGCCAACTGAGCACAGGCTCTTCCAGAACTCTGAGCCCCATCACAGAGGAGCTCCAGGTATTCCCAGGGAAACCTGGCAGCTTTTGAGCTCTCTACCAATTCAAAACTATCCAATATGTTGTTTTTAACATCCAAGCAGCAACCTTGGTGTTTCCAGTGTTTTCCAGCCTCGGAAGTTAATGCCCTCGTAATTGATGAACTGACAGCAAATGCTGCAATCTGCTGCCACGGGCTCTGCAAAAGAATGACAGACTTTGCTCCTGTGCCTACCCTTCTGTTCCAGGGAATCCAGGCTCAGTTCAGCCAGCTGGGGAGGAGGCTGAAGGGAGGATGGGACACAGCAGAAGTGCCAAAATAAACCTTTCACTTTAAAGTAACAAGCACGGGGGGGTTACGGATACAAATCCAAAGGGCTGAGAGGACGAGGGTGTGCTCAGACAAGGGACCTGCCCCAGGAGCCTGCCCTCTCCAAAACAAGAAGAGAAAATAGGTATTACATAGGAGGAATATTGGTAAAACACACACTCTGGGCTCTCCACTGTGGGCAGGCCACAACAGGGTCTGGTGAGCTCTCCTGTGCAGTGCAGGCCTTGGGAACACAGGATTACAGCTCCCTGCCACACCCCTGCCATTCCCCCACCCTCCACCGTGGATAAAACCCACCTGTATCACCATGGTAACCATACCTGAACCATCCACTACATCCCAGCAGCCAGCACCCAGGCCTGGCTCTGCTGCTCGTGCCCCTCCTGCCCTTGGGAGCACCTTTTCCTCGGTCCCAGAGCCAGGCGTTGGAAGAGGCAAGACACACTTTCCCAGGACAGGAGGAAAATGCATCTCATTGGAACCGAGAGGTCCATCACTTATCACCTGGGGGGGTTATTCACAAATTCCTCTTCTGAGCACAAGGTGAACATGAGGATCCATCAACCAGCCTGGCCATGCATGAGTCCATGTTTCCTCTCCTTTCTGTTCGTCCTTAGAGAAAAGCAGTTCAACATTCCTGTGGGAGAGAGGAGGCAAAGGACACAAGGATTGCATGCGTCAGTCACCCTTTCATCCTCACACAATCATTCTGGCTGTGTCAGTGTCCTCCAGGCCACAAAACCCATATTTTTCTGAATACACAGCACTGAGAATTGCACTCGCTGCCCTCCAAAGACCTTTCCAAATGACATTCCCTCCTCAGCCATGGCAGCATTTGGCCTGGAACACGATATGCCCCAAGGAAGCTGTAACTTTTCCATCAGGACAGGAAAGCACTTTAAATCACCGTTAGAAGAGCACCGTCATCAGCGCCCGGAGCTGACACCCCGTGTGATGTCACACACATGAACCCAGCACGCTGACAACAGCCACGGGGTTTAGAATTACAGGCAATAAAGTATGACATCATGGTGACATCATGGAAGGAGAAATTCAATTCGAGCCCGGGGGCTATCAGTTACTGCTTTATTCGAAAAGCTGTCACTATGTGCGTGAGCAATGAGCAGAATCCATCATTTCCGTGGGTTTTTATGGCCACCATAAATTCGGAACACTTAGGCCTCAGCCACCTCCCTGTGTCTCTCCGAGCCCATCTGTCGGCTCCCGCAATGCTCCCTCCAGATCCCGGCACCACAAATCCCATTTCAGGGGAAACCAAAGCAGCTCAGGGCTGCTGTGAGATCACACAGGTTTGGCGTGGGGGTGAGCAGGTACTGTCAGCTCTGCACGTGGTTTCCCTCACCGCCGGGCTGACACAGCTGGATGCACCATGGACAGCCCCTCTGACACTTGCACAACCTCTAAAAGCCATTTCAAAATCAGTTTTGATGAGCACTCCCAGGCAGATGCTTCGAGAAGGTGCAGGCTGCCCATCTCACCCCCTGCCAAGGCACTTACCAACAGATGCTAATAAAGGATTAATTGCACAAATAGATGAACATGCAACCTAGCAGGCCACAGAGGCAGAGGTGAATGTGCTCTCCAGTGAGGCAGGTGGAATGTTTTGGGGTGTTTTTATGAGTAGATGATAACAATCTGTCTACTCTCACAAATATGATCTGGCTCATGTGGTCATACACACATTTAACTCAGCCTTCATAACGCCTCAGGCAGTGATAAGGAATGGATTTTTCATAAGATTCCTGACACAGAAGAGGTGTCCCTTGTCTTTGCCTCCTTTTATTGTTTTTATTTCACCTGTTCCTGCAAAAAACACAGCAGGGCCATGACCCAACAGATATTTCCTGGAGTATATCAGAGACTCCTGACTGTGTTATTTCCAGTCACAAGCTGGGAAACTTCTCCACTGCAATGAACCCCTACTTCTGATTTCCTGACCTCCACAGCATTACATTAGGCCAATCTGATCTTTACCAGATACCTTGAAAATACAGAAATATCCTCTGCTTGCTCCCACCCAGGACACAATTCCCCAGAGTATTAAAATAAAATTAAAATGACCCATTTCCATCAACTGCAGCTGCATTTGTCCTGCTCACCTCTTACAGGTCCCCTGCAAAAATGTTATCCCATGCAAAAGTGACCTCCCTGCATTAGCAGTGGGATTGCCAGTCACTTGGGACCTTCTAGATATCCTGGACTCAACCCCAAAATCCCTGCCCAGGATGCTTAAAGGTGGTGCCTTTAAGGGAGTTCAGCTGATAGACATCAAACACCGTATCATGTTCTGACACATTTTTAACCGTTGTTGATGCACAGAATAACCTTGCTGATGCATAATCCTTGGGGAAAAAAAAAAAAAGTCACAGTGACAGCTGGGCCCAAAATACTCAAGTTCTGCTAAGGATCTGGCAGTATCAGCTGGATCATAACCCAGTGCAGAGTTCACTTCATTTTCAAGATATTTCATGAGATAGTCTTTACACTATCTCAGTTCATTACTTCTGTGGAAAGATCAAGGGTATCACTGGGGTTTGGAGATGAAAGAACTTGGCAAGTCACCTTCTCTTTTCTCACAGGCAGTGAACAACCAAAGAACAAAGTCACCTCGTTTAAGAAGGGCTGTTGGACAAGTCATTTTTGAGGGCGTCTGTTGGTATTTAGGGAGGGCAAAGAGCTGCTAAGATTCCTCACATAACCACCCCCTTCAGTTCCCAGGTCTTGCAGTCCCAAAATCCACTGTATCATTTCAGCCGTGCACCTCTGATTACGCGTAGGCTTTCCTGAAGTGTGACTCTGCACTAACACCCAGCACTGAGAATGATTTTGAAACGCCAGTGAGTTTTTCTTAACCCAATTTCCACGGTCCCCATCAGTTACACACAATTAACAGGTAATTACAGGCAGGTTCCGAGACAGCAGCCTGCATGCAACGCTCCCCTCGCCCAACGTGCCTAACACACCGTGCAGCTCCACCTTCACCAGCCAGGAGACAGGAAGAATGGGAAAGGGATTGACTCAATAACCCGAGACCTGCTGCAAAAATGTAGCTCCAAGTTAAACATTCAGAGCATACACGACCAGAGCATCAGCAATTACTGGATTTGTTACTGCCTCAACTATCATGACAGGCATTGAAATAAATCTCATTTATATGACATACAGTCATCTAGAAATGCCTTTTTTTTTTTTTTTTTAAGAAATTCTTTTAAGATGTCAATGCGCTACACATGGCTCCGTTTTGAGACCTCTCCAGACTGGAGATCAGACAAGATATACAAGCCTTTCAGCCTGCCAAGTTTCATACTTGTTAGGAGCAAGCCTGAAGTCGGAATTTTCTACACGGTGCCTCCACGAATGCGATTAAGGAAGGCCTCTTGCCATTAAAAGTTGGCTGCAGGAATCCAGCTCCCCCTCTCCCATCATCCTGCAGCCCTCCCTCCAGGCCGGGCTCATCGCGGCTGCGCTCCAGACGTTCGTGCTGCATTTCCCTCTGTAGCTCAGGCTGGGATGTTTCTCCTGATCCTGAAGCACAGCCCAGATGTTTCTCCTGGCTCTCCAAGCATCCCCACCCACGTCTGGCACCCCCCATGCCCTTGCTCACCACGCTGGCACAATCACACTGGGCTGGAAGACAGAGCGGGCTGCGCAGTCTCTAAGAGGTTCTGGTCCACGGGTGCCAAGATCTGAGCAATAGGTTACTGATGTCCAAACCCGTGCCAGGGGAGGGTCAGGTTGGGTATCAGGGAAAGGTTCTTCCCCCAGAGGGTGGTCAGGGTTTGAACAGGTTCCCCAGACAATGGGCACGGCCCCGAGGCTGCCAGAGCTCCAGGAGTGTTTGGACACTGCTCTCAGGGATGCACAGGGTGGGATTGCTGGGCAGGGCCAGGAGCTGGACTTTGATCCTTGTGGGTCCCTTCCAGCTCAGGATATTCCACGGTTCTATGAAACTCAAGAGCATCTCCCTCAAGAGGTCCTGCCTCCGAGTTCAGGGTGCTGGCATTCTTGAAAAGCATGGTCCTAAGGCAACAATTTCCCCACATCACTCTTTCCTTAGATACTTTGGAAAGGGCCATTCTGGCAGATGCTGTGACTGGGAATCATCACATCCACCCAGGAAGCAGCAAAGAAAACCACTTGTTACCTTCCTCCATTTACGTATCACGCTCCCACAAATTACAGCTCAATTAGGCTCTCCTGGAATCCATCACACAGCTTCAGGAGAACGTGGTCCCAGCAACTACGCTCTCCAGGCAAGTTGAGGCAGTAAATAGAAAGGGATAATTGGGGAAGGGGGGAGATGCTGCTTCCTGATGTAAAAATAACTGACACTTCCAGGAAATAATGGTATAAATAGAAAATGAAGCCATTCCTCCTCCAAAAATATTTCATAATTATGTGTCATAAAAATAATTAGGTTATGGTGAATTAGTACAAATGTTTACAACAAAATTGCCATGCAAAACATTATGGGTAATAACATGCTAATTGCTGTAGAAGCAAAAGCTGATTATGTTTCAGCAATATTAAAAGTTGCCAACTCGGCGCTACCATCCAAGCTCCGATATCTCTCAACAGCATCTCAGGACACAGGGAGAAGTGGTGAGGAGAGGAGGATGCGGCAGGTGGGCACTCTGTGCCCTGCCCTGCCCTTGCTGAGCGGCAATTCCTAGAAAGCTCACGCCAGGGAATCCTCAGGGAACACCCACGGAGGACGAGGCATCCCCCTGGCTCCCTGGCAAGGCTGAGAGAACACAAACAGCCAGGAGGGGACTCAGCTGGGGCTGTCCAAGGGGTAGCTGAGGTCTGGATCCCGCACTGCCAGCGCCCAGCCAGAGCCACAAGGGATCTGGATCCTGTTCCGTGCAGATCCTGTTCCATGCAGATCCCGTTCCGTGCAGATCCCGTTCTGTGCAGATCCCGTTCTGGGCAGATCCCGTTCTGTGCAGATCCCGTTCTGGGCAGATCCCATTCCATGCAGATCCCATCCCGTGCAGATCCCGTTCTGTGCAGATCCCATCCCGTGCAGATCCCGTTCCGTGCAGATCCCGTTC
>VWZT01013643.1:102626-124649 GCA_013397055.1 Pachycephala philippinensis | reverse complement strand
GTCGGGCGGCGCTGGAGCCCGGCCGCGCTCATTATGCGCCGAGTCGCACCGGGCAGCTCCCGGCAGAACGCCGAGACAGAGGTAAACCACTATTTGGAAACAAAGGAGGGCTCTCTCCATCCTAATTAGCGGCAGGTTGCAGGGAGCAGCGGCGGAAGGCGAAGGTCACTTCCCACAAGGCTCGGCTCAGGATGCCAAAACACCCACTTAATTCAGGCGGCTCAGCGGGCAGAGTCAGACCAGAGCAATTACACTCGCTGGATTTCCCCGCGGAAGGGTTTAACAATGCAACTCTCGGAAAAAAAGGTGACTGCAGGAGCCCTTTATTCTGCCACCTTGGAGCAGGGGGAAGCGCAGCCCACCGCGCTGCCGGCTCCGGCACCGGCAGGGCTGTGTCTTTGTGCCTCTGCGCTGGGAGCCGAGCTGGGAGGGCTGGCTTTCTCTTCATTTTTAACTCGAGAGATGAATAAGAACAAATTTTAACATTTAAAAAACAAAGAGAAAAGGAACCACAAATGTGAAGACCCTTTGTAGTGGGTTGAGTTCCCTCTGAGTACTCCAAGTTTTCTTCCAGATGCTGCCGGTGAGAATTAACCTTTAAAGGAACCATCTAAGCATGAACCCTGGGAGCCTTCTTGGGAGAAGCAGCTCCTCTGCTGGGACAGGCCTCGCGTGGCTCAGCCCAAGGATTCAGCTGTTCTGTAAATGGCTCACTGCACCCCAGCCACCTCACACACACAGCTCTTCCGAAAGGTCAGAGCGTCTTTTTTGCCCTCAGCTGATATTTCCTCCCTGCACACACCCCGGGTGATGTGTGACCACATCTGCCCTCCTGTCGCACCTCTCTCAGCTCCCTCACCCAGCAGCTCCTTCTCAGAGCATCTGCACCGCCCTTGGCAGGTGCACCGCCGGTGGCAGGAGCATTTCCCAGCGGGCTGTGCAGGAACACACCACCTTCATCCTTTCCAAAGACTCCAGCACGGGGAATTTTCAGTGGGAAAGGAAAACTGAGATTTTTCTAAAGTTCTTTGTCTTTCGCCTGATAAACAAGGGATGCAGGCTCCATCTGGATCCCCCCTCAAAGGCCTCGGATCCAACATGTTGTCCAGACCCCTCCTCCCTGTTCCAGCTAACAGCAAGTGATCACCAGCACATAGGGATATGGACCCCAACCCGTCCTTGGATGGGGAACAGCCTCAGCCAGCAGCTCAGCGGGAGGCAGAGCAGCCACAGGGTGAGTGCAGCTTTCTTTGAATCATTTTTGAGACACATTTCAGATCACAACCTGCAGCTCTTTCCCTCCAACACGCTCCACGCTGTTCACAATCATCTCCCAGCGTGGAGGAGACCAGCAGACCTTCTGCTTCCCCCACCTGAGCCACAGCTGCCTTGTGCTCCACAAACCCACCCTCGGTGTGCAACCAGCAACACCCAAAACATCTTCCAGAGCTGCAGTTCCCCCTCTCCCAGCTGCATCAGCAGTAACTAATGCTGAGCACTGGCATTACAGGGCTTTCCAGCTGTTTCCAAGCAGCCCATAAAATAGCTGGCAGTGCTGGAGAGGGCTGCGGTGTCTGTGTGTCGCAGCCATGCCCGCTGTTCCCAGCACAAGGACCAAGCTGGCCCTGGCACAGGGCTGGGGACACATCGCGTGGATCTCAGCTCCGTGGTCACAGGCTGCCCTCTCTCCTGGCACATCTCTTGGCATCAGGCTGACGCTGCAGATGGGGGTGGCTGGAGATGAAGGTTGGAGTTTTCTTGCTCAGGAGATGTTCCCGGGGCCTTTCAGACAGTGCTGAGAGACTGTTCTAGGTGCAGGCCTTCCAGCAACAGAGATGCTCAGTGGGGAAGGGAGGTTTTCCAGCACGGATGTACGGCTCTCCACCAAGCTGGTGATCCCATCCTGCCTCCCTCATTCCTATTAAAATGCTGTTTGCCCTCTGGCTGCACTCCCAGTCCCCCCTGGCCACTGTTCCCACAGGGATCCATGGGGATGTCAACTGCTGGCTCTATTTCTGGAGCTCAGGTTTGCTCTTCCAACCTCTCCCGAGTGATAAAACCTTCAGTCAGGTGAAAGCACATCAGTACCACCACCATCCCCACCCCCAGCACACAGGAAAAGCACACCTTGGCTCCCAGGTCTCTGTGACTCCAGGTGAGAGTTGGTTGTGGCAAATCAACCAACACTCACAATAACCAAACTGCAGCCAGGGTCCCGTTTGCCTCTTCTCCCCGTTAAAAGCCAACTCAAAACGTCACCAAGTACCTCACAACCAGCAATTCCCAAAATTGGCCCCCTGCAGCTTTCTTGACACTCATTGCCCACAGAGCCAGGGTGAAGAGCTGTTTCCCTCTCCTCCTCCTCCTCCTCAACACCTCCAGAGCCTCTGCTCCAGCAAAGTTTGAGCTGCTCCCTTTTTGTGGGCAGCACTGGTGCTTCTTCACCCATGTTCTCCTCAGCCCCATGCATTGCTGGGAGATCACTCAAGAGATGAGAAGCTGCTGTGCTTAGCAAACCCCCTCCAAGCATTGCACAGGGCATCTGCTGAGCACAGCAGCCTGTCCCAGCTCCACTCATGCCCTTCTTTTAGTGCATCTCTTGCCCCTGCCTGGCTGAAGGAGAGGAGACAATTGCAGCCCAGCTCCCTCCCTTTGCACAGCACCAGAGCCAGGGAAGGCCCCTGGTGGATTTTTCCCGAGGACAGAGGTAGGAGATGAGTGCCAGCAAGGAGCATCCCACACTGGGCCACCACCGCCACTTCCAGGGATGTTCCTACACACCTGATTCGCAGCTGCTGGGAACCACCTGGGACTTTCACCTGCTCTCCTGATGGAAACCACTCTGCCTGCTGTCTCCAGCCCTGCAGGTGGGAGGAGATGCCCATGCTCAGTGCTCTGCTGACCAACACAACCCTCCATGCTGATGGTGCTCAGAAACGCCCCTTCGCCGCCCACTCCTGCTCCCGAGCAATTAAACCCTGGCTGCCAGGGCTGGGCAAGATAAATGGTGTTTATTGGGATGGCTTTCCTGCATGCCAAACATAAAACAAAATGCCGATCGATAGAGCTGCCTCACCTGATGGTTTTATTTCTCTTCTCCTCCCGCCCCCACTTTTAACTTTGCAGTGCTCTGGAGCTCTCAGCAGGGTTTGCACCGTGGTGATAAACCAACAGATCCTCATTAACCCGTGGGCAAGAGCAAGAATTCGCCTTTTCTCTCTCTTTCCCTTTTCCCTTTTTATTTTTTTTAAAAACTCTCCCTCTATCAATATTTGATGAGGGTAATTTCAAAGACTTGTTTAGTATGATCTCCACATAAGGAGTCCTTGGGAGTGTTTATCACGTTCGAGGTATAATTACATTCAAATGCTGAGACACAGTTGCCAGGGTTACAGCTGCTGGTGGTTCCTCCAGCTTTTGTGTGTCTGGGGTTTCTCACCGCCCCCCGCGCACTCGCGCACCCCACGCGCTCCGCTCCTCTGGGGAAGCAGGGGAGGGGGATGGATGGCAAGCTCAAGGACCAGCAGTGGCCAGGGCAGGTCACACCAGCACCTTCCAGCCTGAAGGAAAGTCAGCATTCCCTGCAGGGCATACCCAGTGCAGGGGTTTGGGGTCAGGGATGGGGTAGAGGAAGAGCTGAGCAGGGAGTTCAGTGTTGCTGACAAAAATATTGCAGTAAAATCCCCCAGCCATTCCCTTGGGTCCTGTCACTGGGGGAGGAGGGAGGTTTAGGCTGGAGATCAGGGAAAGGTTCTTCCCCCAGAGGGTGCTGGGCACTGCCCAGGCTCCCCAGGGAATGGGCACGGCCCCGAGGCTGCCAGAGCTCCAGGAGCGTTTGGACACTGCTCCCAGGGATGCCCAGGGTGGGATTGTTGGGGTGTCTGGGCCGGGCCAGGAGCTGGACTGGGTGATCCTTGGGGTCCCTTCCAGCTCAGAACATTCTGTTGACTCAGTGAACCTCAATGTCTGTAAAAGCTCCGAGGAAGGAGAGGCAGCAATGCCTTTCCTTCACCCTGGGAATCCCCAAGTGAGCTCTGAAGAGCCAAGGCATGAACTGCCAGGGACAGGGAGCTCCAGAATCCCAAGGGAGAGGTCCAGTGGTGCCAGCACTGGGACGTCTTTGCACCCTCAGCTTTCTCCACCCTGCCACAAGCTCCTCTCTCTTACCAGCCCAGGGACACCAACTCTGTGTGTGCCAAAACGGGGACACAAACTCCAGCTGAGACACTCTGGGCAACGTTCTGGGCATTAACCTGGCTTGAGGCAGATACACACAGAGATAGGTGGATGGAGGGATGGATGGATGGATGGATGGATGGAGGGACGGAGGGATGGATGGATGGATGGATGGATGGATGGATGGATGGATGGATGGATGGATGGATGGATGGATGGATGGATGGATGGATGGATGGATGGATGGATGGATGGATGGATGGATGGATGGATGGATGGATGGATGGATGGATGGATGGATGGATGGATGGATGGATGGATGGATGGATGGATGGATGGATGGATGGATGGATGGATGGATGGATGGATGGGGAGACAGACAGACAGACAGACGATCTGGGCTCTCTGCTGGAGACCTGGTCTCACACTGCTGGCCGTGCAGAGAGGGAAGGAGCTGCCAGCTCAAGCTCTTTGCTTGGGCTGTGTGTGTGCAGCCACCTGAGCACCGGGGCTGGGAGCAGCCCCTGCCCCGCTCCCCACTCCCCACGTGCACCTACTGGAATGCCCCCAAGACTCTGCTGTGCTGGGAAAAATTTAAAACCTGAGCATTCCCACCCCGACACAACGCCCCATCCCTGCTGCAGCAGCGACTTGGGGATCTCCAAGCCAAGGGCAGTGCTTGAGGAGGCACTAACAACAACCCTTGGGGAAGGGGCACCCAAGGAAAAGCCACTCCCTGCTCCTGCCCGAGCTCTGAGGCTGAGCTCAGGCTGCCCAGCCAGATCCGCCTCCCTTCCCAGGCAGACAGGCAGGGGCTCAGCTCCTACCTGGCACTTCCTGGACAGTGTCAGTAAATGCAGGTTCACCCGGGCACCAAGGAACTGGGATTGAATTGCCTTTGTTCTAGTTCCAATTTTAAATAATATGAACCTTCCTACAATAGGCAGCATTATCACTAATCCCTGCAGCTGAGCCTGAAATAAGCTTACAAACCATGCAGTAGCACCGTGGGAAGAACAATTATTCCAACAAAGGGTGGAGAGGGAAGGAAACAACCACGAGCTCCTTGGATTAGATGGAGGGTGAACACAATTGTTGTCAATTCACAATAAATAAATAACAAATAAAATTTTAAAAAAATTAAAAAGCCACCAAAACACAAAACAAACAAACCCCAAGAACAAATGTGGCATGAAGGCCCGGTAAAATATTTACAATTATTTCAATGGAAAAAAGGTACCTGCTACAGTCAATAGGTTGTAAAACAAATTCAGATGGAAGCTATTGTTTACCCCTAAATCAGCTCTAATGCACTGGCAAATGTGATTATCAGCATTCTGCGGGGAGCAGCAGCATCAGCATTCATTCCAGGTGTGCTCAGTGAAGGCTCTCTTGGCCACAGGTTCATTTGTAATTATTAAAATGCACCTTGTTAGCCATGCAGCAAGTCCCAAATTCCTGGGCAGCGGCACATGCAGTGTTTGCTTTAATTTATTCTGTGCGGTTTCTGCATTATTTTACTGTGTCAATGCCACGGTGCAAATGAGAAACCCCATCTCAAAGGCTCCGAGGGAAGAGAGCTGAGCACTCTCTGTTACCGGTGAGTCGGAGCTGGCACGTCCTTTGTTCCTGGGGAAAGCTTTTCCATCAAGGACAAACAGCCAGAGAGCTGGCAGCCACCGCGGCTGTTCCCTCTGCCAGGGGTGGGACAGGGGCCAGCGCAGGGCCTGGCTGCTCTCCGGGGGAAGGCAGTGATGGAGGGAAGGGAAAGGCTTGGTATCACCCTGAGGGCTCACACCAGTGCACTGCTGGGCCACCCTGGTATCCAAAATAACAGCAAATACAGGGTAGTGAGAGAAAACCAGGGAGAGAACCCTTAAGAGACTTTGGCGCAAGAGATGTGAGAGATTACAAAATGGTTTGGGTCAGAAGGGACCTTAAAGCCCATCCAGTGCCACCCCCTGCCATAGGCAGGGACACCTCCCACTATCCCAGGCTGCTCCAAGCCCCATCCAGCCTGGCCTTGGACACTTCCAGGGATCCAGGGGCAGCCACAGCTGCTCTGGGCACCCTGTGCCAGGGCCTCACCTCCCTCACAGGGAAGAATTTCTTCCCAATATCCCATCTAAATCTTCCTCTGGCTGTTTAAAGCCTTTCCCTCTTGTCCACCAACAACCCCAGGCCCTTTTCCTCAGGGCTGCTCTCCATCCTTTCCCCACCAGCCTGTGTTTGTGCCTGGGATTGCCCCGATCCAGGTGCAGGACCTTGCACTTGGCCTTGTTGAACTTCACCAGGTGGATGCAGGATGCCTCAGCTCACTTATCCAAGAGGAGAGCAAGGGCAAATCCACATGAGAATTCCTGGAGCAGCTCTGCCTCGGCTGGAACCAGGAGCTTCTGAGGAGAGGAGCACCTGGACACAGCTGCAAGGGAAGATTGGCTTTGGTAGTTAAAGGGAGATAGAGAGTCATGGGATCCAAACACCTCCCCCAAAATGCCCATTTACCATCCCCAAAGCAGAGGGCCAGGTGGGAATCTGATCCTAAGGGCTTTAAAGTATCAGGTAGGGAGGATGAAGATGTTGGGATGAAGGTCTGGAGTGGTGTAAAGAGCACTGCTTGGTGGCCTCACCTCCCAAGGCAGTGGCACCGGGGACGCCACTTATCAGGGGAAGGGAATGGGATTGAGGTGAGCACGGAGCATGTCTGAGCATTCAAATTACAAGCAGGGCTTGTAAGGGACAGGATCTGACATTTAATGCCTCTGTTTGCAAAGTGCTTGACATTCACGATAACAGGAGCGGCAGGGGCAGGCGGGGAGGGCTCTGGATTCCCGGGAAAGAGAGTGAAAAACAGCCTGGTTTTCCCTCTCTGCTAGCAGGGAACATCCCTGGGAGATGCAAAGGCAGGGAGCTCACACAAACACCTGGAGTACCCCTGGGATGGGCTGCCTGCAGACTCCTGGAAAAGCCACCTCATCCCCTCGTGCCTGAGCTTTCCTCCCCAGAAGATGGATGGTCCATCCCGCCCGCCGGTTCCGCGGGAGCTGTGCGCCCCAAGGAGCCAGGCTTTGATCTTATCTGAGGCTCTGAGGAGCCATTACAAGAGAAATAAAGTTCAACACTCAGTGTTCTCTTGGAAAGCTGCAGGCTGGATGGAAATAACTTACTTTAAAAAGTGCCTCTCCTGACAGCAGTTTGGGGATGGAAGAGGGGAAAGCCGAGTCACAGCTAATGCCTGGCAGGAGCTGGAGGCTTGGAACCAGTTCCAATGCAGGGCTCAGCCTGGAGGTGCCACCACTGCTGTGGGCAGCTGGGTCCCCAGCAAGAGGTGCCAAGTCCTGGGAGGTGCCCAGATTGTCTGGACAGGGCTTGGAGCAGCCTGGGACGGTGGAAGGTGTCCCTGCCCACGGCAGGGCTGGGGCTGGATGAGCTTGGAGGTCCCTTCCAGCCCAAACCATCCTGCGATTCCCTTCCCCAGGATAACTCTCTATCCCACACTGGCCTCCAGAAGTTCTCCTGGCACGGCTGCAGAGTGGCCTGCAGGAGCAGACCAGTCTCGGGGTGTCTCCCAATGGTCCCAAGTTCTATAGGGCAGGGCCTGGCAAAGCTGAGCTCAGGAAGGCTGATGACAAGACTGCTCAGTATTGACACACACGTGAACACTTCATTCCTCTGCGGTGGTGATGGACTGTCCAGCACAGAGACAGGGCTCGTGTGTGACCAGGGGAGGGGACAGAGCCCGAGGTGCCCAGAGCACAGCGCAGATCCTGCTCTCTCAGCCATCCATCCAGCCGTAGCTGCTCTTAATTACATTAAAATAACAGTCTCCCACCTAATTTTTTATTATTAGAAATGAACAGATTTGAAGCATTTCCCCTCAAATTATGGTTCACCTGAGTAGATAATTAAAAGACTATAAAGGAGATACACTTTTATGTGTAATTACGCCTACCTCTGCTGCTGTATCGGGGCTTCAAAAATATTTGCAAAACAACTCAAAACTTTTATTTTGTCAGTGCAATAATTGCTGCTTGTCAGGGCTATCGGTGCCAGCCTCTGCTCAAACAGGAGCAACATCTCACCAGCAGCCTTGCTGGGAGAGGGAGGAGTGTGGAGCTGCAAAGCATCCCAGGAAATCTGCTGGCAGAACAGCTGTGCACACCGTGCCACGGAGCCTGCTCAGCTCCCCAGAGTGCACACACTGCAGCCCCGTGCAGGGGTCACCCACTGACATCGGGCCCACGTGTTTCCAGAGCCAAGGAACCAAGCAGATACTGACCAGAGGAGGGACAGTGGGTTGCCAGGGAGGATGGAGCTGCTGGGATGAAGGCTGAGCAGGGACCACCAGCATGGGGCCAGCACCAGGCTGGACATCCCCCCTCTCCTTGCTGGGACACCTGGAGCCAGCTGATGCCCATGGCCACTGCTGGGTGCCAAACACCCACAAGTGTGGAACTGATGCCTTAGGATTTTAGCTTTTATATTTTTCGTATATTTGTAATCCTGCAATTCTTTAGTGTATAACTCTGAAGTCCACATAGAGCATTAGCTACTGTTCTCCCATTCTCGTCAGACAGAACAATTCCTCTCTAGGCCTGCGAATCAAGGACACCTCATTGTCTCAGGCCCCGAGAAATGTAAACAAAAGTGAGTTGTGGGGGAGCAAACTTGGGGTAAAAGACTTCATTACCTGAAGCTGTAATTGGAGGATTAACCCCCAACATGCAAATGGACCAGACTTAGGAAACTATGGAAACCTATGACCCGTCATCCATTTTGGGTGTAGCCCCTGGGGGCTTTGACTGCCCTAATGCACCTGAAGGCCCTTCAATAAATACACCCACTTTTATCCTCTTAATTTTGTCTGGCTTCTGTTTTTAGCTAGTCCCAACAAGGCATCAGAACGCCAGCGCTCCAGGCCTCCCAGGGTGCCAACGTGCTTTGAAGTCCCCAAATCCACGCCTGAGCTCGCTGTGTATAAGGAAGATGCAATACCGCATCTCCCTCATAAGGGCATGGGGAAATAAATTCATTAGTGTTTATAAGGAGCTAAGAAACTCTGATTAGAGAGCCAGGGAAAGGGCCCACGAGGGAAATGAATAATTCGGCGTGCAGGAAGAGGGTGGTAAATAATGCCGTGGCACCAGGAGGGGAAAGGCTCGGGAGCAGCTCTGGGTGTGGCACGGGGCCAGGCAGGGAACAGGTCCCTGTCCCTTTGGCTGGGGTGGGGAATGCACCTACAGCCCTGCCTGGGGCCTGAGCCAGGCATCCTGGGGTTTTGGGGAGCTTTCCACTTCCCGTGTTCCTTCAGAGGGGCACCAGCATCTCCAGTGGGTCCACAAGCAGCAGGGACAGTCCCCAAAGCTGGGGTGACAGCAGAGGCAGTTTCCCACCCAGGTTAATGCCAGCACCCCAGGGCACCTTACAGCAAAGCATTCCCACTCCTCCGGGGCCAGGTGGGTGTGAGAGGTGTGTCCGAGGGGCTGGTCCTGCAGGGAAGCATCCGGAATCCTCCCTGTGGCTGAGGGTAGGGGCAGAGGAGCCCAGCTCACAGCAGAGGAGCAGCTCAGACATGTCTTCCGTCCTGCCCAAATCCCCGGAGGTGGGATTTGCTCAGCCAGCTGGGTGAGAGCGTGTATCTGGGAGCATCATGGAATCCTAGGATGGTTTGGGGTGGAAGGGACCTTAAAGCCCATCCAGTCCCACCTCCCACTGTCCCAGGTTGCTCCAAGCCCTGTCCAACCTGCCTTGGACACTTCCGCAGAGAGCGCAGCCTCTCTGGGCACCCTGTGCCAGGGCCTCCCCACTCTCCCAGGGAACAATTCCTTCCCAATATCCCATCCATCGCTGCCCTCTGGCAGTGGGAAGCCATTCCCTGTGTCCTGTCCCTAATCCCTTGTCCCTAGTCCCTCTCCAGCTCTCCTGGAGCCCCTTTAGGGCCTGGAAGGGGCTCTGAGCTCTCCCTGGAGCCTTCTCTTCTCCAGGTGAGCACCCCCAGCTCTCCCAGCCTGGCTCCAGCCCTGGAAGCCTCTCCATGGCCTCCTCTGGACTCATTCCAACAGCTCCACGTCCTTCTGATGCTGGAGGCCCCCGAGCTGGAGGCAGCTGTGCAGGGGGGTTGTCACCTGAGAAGAGCAGAGCAGAGGGGCAGAATCCCCACCCTGGCTGCTGCTGGTGGCTTTGGGGCAGCGAAGGGGTTGGCTGTGCAGGTTTAATCAGGGTGGTACCTGAAATCCAGCTAAAATCCTGTAAATCCTGCCCTGCCCCCATCACCCTGGAGCTGAGGGAGGATGTGGTGTCACTTTGGGGGGAGTATGTGGCATGACCACATGAACAGGAACGAGCCCCTTGGCTGGCAACAGGAGGTGACTTTCTTGAGAGCATCCCCCAAAACCTCTCCAGAGGGCCTAGAGGAGGTTTCAACACTGCAGCAGCCTCAGACCGGCTCCATCCGAGCTCTCCTGGCTCTCCAGCACTGCCAAGCCTGCCTGGCTTGTCCTCCAGGAAAATCCCAGCACTTTTAATAGGTGATGAGGCATCTCCAATAACTCCAGCAGATGCTGCCAGTTAATGTGGGTTGGCACAGAACTTTATCATCGGCCCATATTGCTCCAATTACAGTTTAGCCTATGGTCCTCTTGGGCTCATCTTTTATTTGCCTTTCACTGCGAGTGTGGGAGGGAGGGGAGGTGGGAGAAGCCAGGGGATGCGTGTCTGACCTCTCCCTTCTTCACTGCCACATCTCTGCATGGCCAATGCATTCCCAGCCCCTCTCTTCCCACGGGAAGGGCTGTCCTCGGGCCAGAGCTGTGCATCTGGAGTGTCTCTCACCAGACTCCACATGAGAACCACCCAGGGAAGCCCCTCATTGACCCCATGGAGCTGAGCACAGTCCTGGCTCAGTTTTCTCCTTGCAGTGGGGTAAATAAGGATTTATTCCAGCACCAGAGCCAGGCTGGCATCACCCTGGTGTGCCGAGCACCGGGTGCACTGGGATTTCTGGGAGCTGCTGCGGGGCAGTTGGAGCCAACACGCTGCTTCCATTTTTCAAACCTGAGAGCCATGAAGGAAAGATTTTTCATTTTGAGGGTTAGGCTCTGTTCTGGCTGTGACAGCCGTCTGTGTCTATATTCAAAGCTCAGGGAAAGTTTCTGTGGATGCTGTGTGGCCTCGTAAATGACATCTCTCTCCAGCTGGGACGCAGGTGGATATGGTGACGGGTTATCCCGTGGGGAAAATAAAACCCAGCTTCCAGAGCCTGCAGCTGTATAAACCTGTGTCAGGGAGGGAGGGTCAGTCGGGGACTGGCCGGCCATATCCGGGCTCTGCCGAGGGGCTTTGGGCTCTCCAGGGTCCTTCAGAGCCCCATAAACCATCCCACTGACAGCAGGGCTCCCCCAGACCCCGTTGAAAGGCTCTTCCGAGGCAAACTGCTTCGGGAACATTAAGTACTGGCTGGAAATATCTGTGGGTTACTTAAGGGGAGAACCTCGGAGTGGCCCGCGTAAGGGATACACCCTCCCAGCGCCCCAAATCCCAGAAGATTCAACAAACACGAACTCTCACTTAAACCACACCAGAAGCCCATTAAATCAAGTGTCTACTCAATTAAGGACACACAAACAACTTCACTCTGCCCTCCATCAGCTGCTGCCTATTTGCATCTTGCATATCCGAAGATGGCAGAGCCTCTCTGCTTCCATTTGTCGGGATGGGCTCGGCAAAAAAACACCCCAAACACCCAAAACACCAGTTCTACCCCAGTGTAAAGTGTGAGGCAAAGCTCACTGTGGTATGTGAGTCCGGGGCAGTGGAGTCCTGCCCGCAGGGGCCCAGAGCCATCCCCATCAGCACATGGAACTCACTCACTCAAAAATCTCTGTAATAAAAACATCCCAGCTATAATGGCCCTGGAGAAGCAGAAAGGAGTTGGAAATCTCCTGAGAGGAGCCGTGAGAACACCCCATACCAGCACCACCTCTGGTGGGACAATTACAGGATGCCAGGGACCGCAGGGCTCCGCCAGCCCCACCTACGGCTGAACCACCGCTTGCCTCCCGCCCCACGGCTCACCCCAAAACCCCAGCGCATGGGAACCCCCACCCCCCCCCCCAGAGCTCTCTCAGTAGCAGCTCCTCTTTCTGAACCCCAAGTATCTCGTTAGTGGCTGCATATTTTTAATTTACAAAACCTTTAGCCCCCGTTTCAGCCCCTGCTGCCAGCTGCAGGATGTTCCCAGTGCCGGCAGGACCAGCTGCTCTCAGCATCACCTGGATCAGAGAACCACGCAATATACTGAGGTGGAAGGGACCCACGAGGACCATGGAGTCCAAGCCCTGCACAGGACCACCCCAGGAGCGTGTGTGGCAGAGCTGGGTGGGCTGTGTCATTGATCCCAGCAGGACAAAATGCCCAAGTGCAGCCAACGCTCAAGGGAGAATCCATTTTCCAGCCATCATTTACAGCAATCCTTCAGGAAAGCAGGCCCCAGACGAGCATCAGCCTTTGCATGGACAGGCTCCAGCAGGACTCGGGACGCGCGGAGCCAGCAGGGACGGCGCTTTGATCCCGGCCGGCGCTTCCAGCGCGGCTTCCCCGAGCGATCGCACACGAGGGCTTTGAGACGCGCTCCGCACCAACACCCGTGCCAGGACAACTCCTTCTCCCGGCTCTTCTGCTGCGAGCAAGCTCCGATAGGGATCGCCGAGAATAAAGTCACTTCATTTACAAACCGGGGAGCCAAATCTGATAGACATCAACATTCGAGGTAAGTCAAGGAGCGGTGGAGCGCTGCCAGTTCCCCAAATGAATATTCATGGCAAACACTCCCCCAGCTCCGCGCTGAAGAGAAGCCGGCAGCAGGAAGGCTGCCCCGGGAAGGGGAAGGCGAGGGACCGGGCTTATTTCATTCTTTTTATTGAGTGCAATTTTCTCTTTAGTACAATATTCTCTGAAAGATACTGTTACAAACTCCGACAATTTCAACACAATCAACAAATTGGGGGAGAAAGGGACGGGGAGGGGAGAGGGGAGCAAAAAAAAAAAATAAAAAAAAAATCCAAGGGTTGAAATCTTTTACAGACATCTCACTGGTTATGTACAGGACAGGGTAGGGCTGGCCCGGGACACGCCGCGGCTCGGGGGGACGGGACCGGGGCTCTCCCGGAGCATCCTGCGGTGGGAGGAGGGCAGCGGCCCCCGGGGCCCCGCTCCTGCGCCGCCGCCCCGCTGCAATGCTGCACTCGACGCCCCTGCAAGGCAAGAGGGAGACGAGGAGAGGGTGAGAATAGGCAGGTCCGGAGCTGAGAGAGCCACGCGTCCTTCCCCGCCGAGCCCTCCGCAGCCCCATCCCGCAGCCGGCGGGGGCCGCGCCCGGAGAAACCCAAAGGTTTCTTACAGCGCATGCAGCCTCTCAAAAAAACCCCCAAAAACCAAAACAAAACCAACCCACAAAAAGCAGGGATTAATTAATATGCTGTCAGAAAAGTGATGATTTCACTGAAAGCTCTCCATTTCTCCTCAGGGGGAAAAGGAAGGAATGGAAGAGATGGAATTCTTTGTGAAGCTGAGTTGCTTTAGGGAGCGGAGGCTGGGACGCGATTTTGGGGGCGGGAGGGTTTCCGTGTTCCCCAGCAGCCGAGATGCCTTCCCCCCCCCCACTGCAAGATGAGCCCCCCTGGGTGTAAAGCAGGAGCAAACCACCAGGCACCATCAAATCGCTTTTCCCAATGTAACAAAAAAATCCCCATTTTCTCCGCTGCCAGGGGGAAACCAGAAGGTCGGGGAACCAAAGGAGCAGCCACAGGAGCACCTTCTTCACACCCTGCAACCAAGAAGTACCACACAGCAGCAAAATCCCATTATTTAGCTACTTTGGAGAGGCAAAGATGCTTTTAATATACAATTGCACCTTGGAAACATAAAGGCAGCACATTAAATAAGAAAGCAATTGACTGCTGGGTCCCTTTGCTGGGCCACAAAAAACCGGGGCTCACTGGCTAATTATTGCTGGGCATCCCTGTGCCTCTCCAAACATACCAACGCTTTCAGAAACCCACTCCAGCTGCGCCTGACATTTCACTCCTATTAAAATTCATCATTCTCCTGAATGGAAATAATTTTTTTCTTTAGCAAACCCAGGTAGTAATGAAAGTTTTATTTAGTAATGTAGTGTTTGGTGGAAAAAGGGGCAGAGAAAAGGGAAGAGAAATTGAGATTATCCTTTTAAAAAAGGGAACTTCAGCTGGGGGAAAAGATATTGCTGGGTATTTCTTGGGCACAGGGGGCCATTTTCGGTGCCGTGCTTGGAGGTTTGGTCTCACAGCTCTCATTAATGGGATCAGAACAGCAAAACAGCTGGAAGAAAGCTGTGACAGGAACACAACTGACGCGACGATGCTGAAGGCGCTGCTGGAGCTCCGGGGGATGGGTGCAAACCGAGGTGGGGCGGTGGTGATTTCCATCGGCTCCGGGTTCTGCCCCATTAAAGCCGGACGCGAGCGATGGCTCCGGCCCCGGGCGCTGCTCCCGGCCCCGCCGCCGCCTTCCCCCGCGGCATTCCCAGCTCCTTCAGCCACCCTTTCCCGACCCGCCCGGCAGCAGCCGAGCTGGGCAAGGGTTTGGGGTTTATTTTCCCGGGGAAACCCGCGCCCTCCCGGCGGCAGTGGCTGCCGGCTCAGCTCGCCCACACGAGCTGCAGCCCTTCCCTTCATCGGGGCAAGAACGATCCGGGGACAGCTGAAGATGGTTTGGGCCGATCCCAAATGATGGATCTCAAGGGGCCCGAGGTGATGATGCCTTTAACTTTTATATTGTTCAAATGCTGCATTCCCAGTGTGTAACTCTGCAGTGTCCTGCAGCCTGGGAGCTGCTGCTCTCTCATGCTGAGACAGACAGAACAAAGCCTCTCCAGGCTGCTCTCCAAGGACACCCAGCCCGGCCTAGGCCCAAAATGTGTAACCCAGCATCTTGAGAAGGGGGGCAAGCTGAGGGGAAATTCCATCATTAGCTAAAGTTTAATTGGTGAAATTGGGTTGAGATGCAAATGGAGCAAAGCTATAAAAGTGTGAAGAACTCGTGACTCGGGGTCCATCTTGGGTGCAGCCTTTGGCCTGCCCAGGGTGTGCCTCTGAAGGCCTTTCCAATAAATATCCACCTTTATTCCCTTACTCCTGTCCAGTCTCTGTTTCTAGGTTGGCCTCTTTAGGCATCAGAGGGACAGGTCACGAGCAGCTGCAGGAGGATGGGCGGGGGCAGCACAGCTCACCCCCAGGTACGCAGCCACCGAGTCACCCCCTCACCCCTCATCCCTCCTCCTCCCAGGGCGCCGCCGTGGGAACCCCTGCGAGGCGGGCGCAGGGCTTTGATCTGAGCCTCCGAGCGCTGGCGTGGCACAAACAGCGACACAAAGGCCACGTTTGTGCGGTGAGAAGGTGTTCCACAAGGGAAGGAGTTGTTCCACAAGGGAAGGAGTTACCGAGCAGCGTGGTTGGGACGCAGGCACCGTGTCAGCCCCGGGGCGCTCTCCCTTTCCACGCTCATGGGGATGGGCAGAACTGCAAACATCCGAAAAAATCGAGGATGGGAGGCACTGCAAACGCAGCTGCTGTGACTGTGTGATGCCACGAAAAACAGAGCAGCTGGTGAGAATGGGGAAGGATGGAGGCAGCTCTGGGACTGACCCAAAGCCATCCCTGTATCCCTGAGCACCGGCCCATTTCTAAACCCTCTGCAAAGGGAGTCACATCTCATCCCCTTTCCCCTGGGGCCTCCCAGAGCCACATCCCCAGCCAGGCACCATCAGGGTCACGACATGGCACTGCCACCCAGGCACTGACCCCAGCCTGAGTCCCTGACCACGGCAGCCTCTGGCTGGCTCACAAATATTTAGGCTGGGGAATCTGAAGAGTTCAGCCGAAGCACAGTGGGGAAAAATAAGTAAACCAGCCAATATGTCCACGTTCCACATCTGCCTGTCCACAGAAGCCCCCACAAGGATGCGATGTGAGGCTCACCTGGCTCCTCAGACAACACTTGGCATGGGCTGCACCTCCCGCTGCCAGTCCTGCTTGGCACTAATTAGCATTGATAATTGCACTGATGGTGACCATAATTTTCCTGCCCTCTCTCCCTGCCTTCACACAAAGGTTCAATTGCCTAATGAGGCCCCTGAGGACAATCAGAGAGGAGCAGGTTCCCCCACCACGATGGCAGCTCCTACACAACGTGAAGGGGATGGGAGAGCGGAGGAGGGAAAGGCACGGCCCAGCTGGGGAAAGCTGCCGAGCCTTGTTTACTTGGGGACACAGAGAAAAGTTCACTCCAATTAATTTTTTTAAGTGGATGGGCGTTAATCCCCCTACACTTACCTAGAATTAACGCAGCCTTAAGTAGATTTTTGCCTAATCCACTTCCACATCCGCCCCAAAAGGGCGCTGTCTGTTCTGGGAAGGAGCAGAGTTCAGCTAATCCACTTAAAATTCACAAGGCTGGTTTGTTCAGATTAACCTCCTCTGGCATTTCCCTCCAGAGACAGGCCAGGAGACCTCAACACCATCCTGCTTCTGCCACTGATGGGGCCACCCCCTCCATGGTTGTGTCACCTGCAATGCAGCTGTCCCTGTTTTGGGGTCCGCAGGGACTGGAGATGTCCCCAAAACAGCCCCTACAGCAGGGTGGGAGAGCCAGGGGCTTCAGGGCTGTTTAAGTTCCAGTGGCCAGAGAAGGAGAGCAGAAGCAGCAGCCTTGCTCAGACACAGATGGGGGAAGGGGGCAGCTATGCCCGGGCTGGAGGGGTGCTCACACTGCTGGTCCATGGAGGACAGCCAGCCAAAAGTGACAGCCCTGGGACACCGTCCCGAGTGCCAGCTGCTCTGACAAACCCAAAAGGCACAGGTGAAGGGCAGCATGGTCACCAAGATGGGTGCACTCCCCTCCCCAGCAGCGATCTGCTGCTCTGACGGGAACCCAGACACCACTTTTATTGCCATGGATGCTCACGGTTCCCACCTCACATCTCTTCCTGCCAGGCAAAGCAGAGGAGGGAGGCCCTCTCCTGATTGGAGCAGCTTCCCTTTCCATGTCAAACCCTGGGAAGGCAACACAGCCCATCAGGGTCCAGTAACGGACATGAGCCAGCAGATCTCCCCTGAGACACAGAGCCAAACCCTGAGGACATCAAAAATGGGAGAGCACAACCCAACAGCAGCTCTCACACCTCCCAGACAGGCTTTGGAGCAGATTGAGCTCAGCTGGGACAGGCAGAGCCATTCCCCCATGGCAGGAGGGTTGATGATCCAAGATGATCCCAAAGGACCCCTCCAACACCCCAAAAATATGAAAAATATAAGCCAAAACAGGAGCAGCAAAGGGGTGAAACAACTCGGTGGGGTTTCACCTGATGGGGTGAAACAACTCGCCATAGGAGTCCCATCACTGTGGATTTGGCTTTTCCTCCATCATCACTCAAGAATTTCTGGCACTTCCAAAATCCTGAGGAGACTCACTGGGAATGATCCCAGTATCGGATCACTATCCTGGCAGGATCCTTCACAGAAGAGGCACCACAGCAGACAATGACCTGACCATTAAATCCCCCTGCAGCTCCTCCCACAGCGGGGACATTGGGGCAGCAGGGACATTGGGGCAGCAGGGACGAGCAGCACCTGGGCGAGGGTTGGGGCTGGATGTGACTCCCTGGCCCTGCCCTTCCTCAGCAGTTCAAGGAGGACGGGTGGCCTTGGAGCTACAGAACATTTCTGGGTCTGTAAATCCATTCCTCGCCTCAGAAGCTGATTGATCATTTTCTTTTTAACTCGAATTCAATGTTTAAGAGTAATGATTTCCAAGTGAACACAGAGTGGCTCAGATATATCGGCAGTTTTTATGGATCAGAGGCAAAAGCCTTAATTCAGACCCTAACGACGAGAAACGTGTCTGTCCCCACCGCAGAACAACGGCAAGGGCTGATGGCAGCGCAAAAAAACCTTTCCTAGGTGATGCCCAATGATTTATCCCAGACCATGGGCCAACTGGGATGTTCCCACAGAGATGTCCTTGGGATGCAAGGCAAACTTACTGACGAGATTCTGCAACCCAACCCTTCCCTCTGTCCGAATCAAACACCTGGAAAAGCAGAGAGCAGCAGAGGAGATCCCATGGGACTCAGGCTGGCACAAGGCGGGCAGGGGGAAGGATAGCCCTGTTTTCTCCTTGGCAAAGGAGCATTAGAGGAACCAAAAGCTGACAGGTTCAGAAATAATGGTTTGAGATCACGCTTATTTAAAAACTGGCTGCCTGCTGTTTTCATCGCAAGCCCTGCTTTGACTTGCAGCAACATTTAAAATTAAATATACATAAGTGCTTTCAAAGAACTGTTAATTTGAAGGTCATTAAATGGCATAAAATACATGCCTTTTTTTTTTCTGGAAAGAGGCACATAATTATGCCATTAATACACGCTCTTCTTCCACGTTCAAGCCTCGGATGTGCAAGGGGCTTGGGTTCACCTTCCCTGGCAGAGGCACCACGTCTCCTTTTAATTACTGCCATTGAGAAACCTGCTGCTCCTCCATCAAACCCAGGGACGGGGCTGTGGAAAAAGTGTGGAAAAGCCCCAGGGGAGAATGATGCAGCTGAATTGCAAATGGGGATTTTTGGGGGATGAGGGAAGTAACAGCAGGGCTGGAAACGGGAAGCCACTTGGCAACACCCAGTCCAGTTGTGAGGATCTTGCCCATTGATTCTCACACGAGACCTTGGGCCAAGCTCAGAGCAGGGGTTTGGTAGCCAAAAGTCCTTTTTTTGATTTAACGCTCTATGCAAAAAGGACAAAGCCAACCCAGACACACACAAAAAGAAAACTCTAAAAAAGACACAAAAGGGCTGAGGTTTTTACAGTTGCCATAGAAATGGAGAGAGGGAGCTGACGACGGCAGAGCGCAGAGTGAAAGGCCAGGATCAGGGGCGAGGGCGAGGTGGGCTCACCCGGGCGAGCAGCCACATCCATGCGTGGATATTCATGTGGGATGCAGCCACAGGAGCAAGGCACCGTGACTGAGCTTCACCCACGAGCAGTGGCGAGGGTTAGGATCCAACCCAGTGGGGTTCACCAGCAATGGGCACCTGCCAGCACTCCCACATGGCACAGGAACCCACCAGGATCCTGTGTGATGGATGGAGCCTAGCCCAGAGGGAAGGCCTGTGCAGTTGGTCCTCTTTGATCCAAAACTCATTTTTCTTCCCTTTAAACCAAAACTCTGCAGCGAGAAAACAGTTTCTGAGCCATCCCTTCTCCTCTGGGATCAAAGAAAGGGAGTCCAACACCAACCAGCGTGGATCAGAAGATGTGAAATCAGAGTGTTCATCTTTAGACCAAGGAAGAGGCTCTCGCTGGAGTAGGAGCAACAGGGCAGCATCAAAGAGGTGCCACCCAAGTCACAGTGAGAGCCTCTTCCTTGGCATCTGACAGAGGAAAAGGAGGAGCAGGCCAAACAACGCTGCTGCCATGGCCAGGCAGGGATAGCACCGTCACCTCCACACAGAAAGGCTTCACAGTTCGGAAAACTGATTTTACTTGGAAGAAAGGCCTCTAAAGAAACAAAATGGTCTGTCAAAAGTCACCTGAAATTTTTATGCTGTTTTTTTCAATAAAAAGCAAAACCCAAACATGGCTGCTTTGGACTTTCCCCTTTGTTTTCCACTAACAGACTGATGGTGAAATCTTCTGGTTTGGATGAAACGACTTTTATTGAAAGGCAGGAGAACAGGTGGCCCGTGGTGACCCTCCCTCAAGTATCACCTTGACAGCAGCTCCCTTGGCCCATGATGCCTCCTCGCTGCAGGGAGTTGTTTGAGCCCACCTGCACTCTCTTTGCTCAGCCCTGAGCTCCACCAGTCTGCTGCTGGGCTCTTGCATGACCCTGGAGGGGACACGTCCAGGTCCCAGCACAAGGCCAAGATGTGGGGACAGCGGTTAGGAGTGGTGGGATATAGGAATCATCTGCTCTGACACAGCTCAGGAGACACCAGATGTTGGACAGCTGGGACAGAGCAACAGAATGGAAAGGCCACATGCCCAGGGGCTGCTGGTGGCCCAGAGCCAAGGAGCATCATCCACCCCGGGAAATTGAACCAAGATAGTCTTGACATCTCTGATAGCACCTGAGCACCCAGACAGCCTGTCTGATCCCTCAGGGCTACCTGTCCTGCTGGGTGGGATGGGCAGGACTGAATGTTTCACATTCCATATTCACGATGAAATGGCCTCAAGCTGAGCCAGGGGAGGTTCAAGTAGGACACTGGGAAGAATTTCTTCACTGAAGGAGTGGTTAAACACTGGAATGGGCTGCCCAGGGAGGTGGTGTAATCCCCATCCCTCGAGGTGTTCAAGGAACACTGGACATGGCACTCAGTTCTCTGGACTGGCTGACACCGTGGGGATTGGTCACAGGTTGGACTCGATGGTCTCAGAGATCCATTCTCACCCTATGACTGTGGTTCTGTGTTAAAGGGTTTACATTAAACCAGGGTTGCCGTGGTGTGGTGGGGCAGGGACAGCACTGAGCAGGCAGCAGCTGCAGCTGCCTCGCAGGTGCTCGCGGGGCCAGCGACAGCAGCAGGGGAGCCGTAAAGGTGCAGTATTGATATTTAGCCTGTGTGGCTGTCACTCGTTCCTTTAAACGCCTTTAGCTTCCTTCTAATAAAAGAGGAATCATAAAAAACCCCACAAAGGACCCTTGAGCGCCGGCGAATACCAATGTGGCGGGGCGGCGCATTAGCATGCGCGGCGCCTGCTCCATCTGCATGTTGTGTTCCGTGTGACAACATCCCGGAATACAGATTTGGGCCGCCAGCATCCCGAGAGGTATTAGCCATCGTCTATCAGACAGGACGAGGAGCAGTCCCTGCTGTTGTAAACAAGGGGTGTTTTTCTCTGCCTCTTTCTCTGGGGGGAGTTCAGTGAATTGAAACAAGCTCATTCCTGCATCTTGTTAGTTCCCGTTCTTCGGCAGAGCACGGGTCACCTGCCTTGGGAAATGCAAGGAAAAGAACTGGAGGTGGAAAGAGCACCTGAAAGGGTCCTTCACCTGCTGGTGGTGATGAACCATGAGCATGACCCAATGAATGTGCTCCTCATGAACCACCATGAGCTGAGCACATGCTCCTCACGGGATACACGGGGGTCCCCCCAGCCACAGGGGACCCTGACAGCCCCAACACAGGAGGGACAGTGTTCCCACCCAGGACATGTGGACAGGTGCTGGCAGCAGGCAGAGCATAGACTTGTCCCCCTGTGTTCAGAGGCAGCAAGCAAATCTGGTGAGGCATCTCCAGGCATAGATGGGAATACGGTGGGGCAGATGGACATGGAGCAATCCCATGGATGTGGGCAACCCCACGGCAAGGACAGACATGGGAAAACCCACAGCCCAGGTGGGCACGAGCCATCCTCACGGCACCAATGGACACAGGGCATTGCTGCAGCACAGACAGACGTGGGCTGAGAGGTAAAGCAGCCCCTGTAACACAGCTGGATATCAAGCATCCCTGTGGCTCAGGAACACCCCCAGGACACAGATGGATGCAGGACATCCCCATGGCGCTAGCAGACGTGGAGCATTGCCACGGTGGGGATGGAAGAGTGGGGGATGGAGGGTGAGTGAGGAGGACAGAGGGTGTCCGTGTGCACATGAGCCACCGTGCCACCAAATACCAGCTGGGAGGGACCTGCAGCCCCTGAGGCACAGCCACAGCCAGCCCGTGCCACCGCGCCACCAAAACCCGGCTGGGACCTGCAGCCCCTGAGGCACAGCCACAGCCAGCCCGTGCCACCGCGCCACCAAAACC
>VWZT01013643.1:81140-102593 GCA_013397055.1 Pachycephala philippinensis | reverse complement strand
TGAGGCACAGCCACAGCCAGCCCCTGCCACCGCTCCCCCAGCCCGCACGTGCCGGCACAGCGCCGGCGGTGATGGATCATTGCAACTCGCACACAGCCCTCTAAGTAAAAGCCTTATTAAGAGTTCATTCGTTTTATAAGCTCCTGGCGCGATCCGCGGGGGGAAGTCAGATGGCCCAGCCTTACAATATTCTGGGTAAACACTGACACGTGTCAGGTAATGTTAACCCGATCAATTTGCCTAGGAGACCAATGGAGGAACCAACAAAAAGAATAATAAAGATCAAATTAAATATGAGGAAACATCCGCTGGGAGAGGCTATAAAAAAGAGCAGGAAAATACAGAGCAGGACGGACGGATGGACAGAGACACAAGACACTCGGACCTACCTCTGAAGCCAAGAAACCTACATCCATAAATCAATACCAAAATCCTTAGGTCCACAAGATGGGGGAAAAAGTCCTCCATAGCCATCTTCCAGACATCACCGAGGCCCTGGAGGCCTGAGCAGTCCATTTCCCAGAGCATCTCTCCTCCTCCAGCAGCCACCAAACCCGTCACAGCCGCGCGGCGGCTCCTCCGGTCCCGTCCCATCCCCGCCGCGCCGGCCGGCCCTTGGCATCCTCCTCCCCACGTGCAGGATGCCGAGTGCTTCCTTCATCGCCGGGTGCTTCCCGGCTGCCTCCCGCCCCTGGGGGCTGTGGGCACAACCCCTGGCCCCCCAGGCTGGGGACTGGCCGGCCGCTGGCCGCAGGGTCAGCGCTGGTCTTCGGTCACGGACGAGCAGTGAGTCCACGGAAGGTTGACAACATACACAGGCGCACAAGCGCGCACACACACACGGGAACACCTCTTTCCATTTTCCAGGATGGAGAGTTTGTTTTTTTTTTTAATCCTTTTTTTTCCTTTTTGCAAAAAAAATGCAAGCAAAAGAGAAAAAAAAAAACCAAAACCCAAGGTTTTCTATTGAAGGTACATCTCTTCTTCAATATGAAGACATTAACTGGATTGAGTCGGATCCCCCATGCAGTGGTCAGCGAAGTCCTTTGGTAGTTGCCAGAGCGGCACCCGGGTGGGATGGCAGGGAGCTGCGGAGGCATCTGAGGACACTTCCACCCAGTCCGTGAGCAGAGAGGGGAGCGGGGTGAGCCAGGAGGGCCAGGGCAGGGAGGGAGGGCAAAAGAAGAAAAAGGAAGGTGGTTTCTCCGGACAGGGTGCTCCATCTCGTGCCTCTCCCTTCCCCAACAGCCCCTTCCTCCTTCTCAGTTTCGACCACTGCTCACTGGTGGCAGGATTGGAGTCTGGTCTCTAGGGTTTGGGTTTGCTTCCCCAACGCACATTGGTTTGTCTTCATTGTTTTTTTATGATTTTTTTTGTTTTGCTTTGCTTTTTAAATATATGATTTGTACATATTTATAGGTATTTATACGCTGTTCCCCATGACATTGGTAAGTGTGCTTCTGTTGGTGAGGAACGGAAGTCACCAGCCAGAGGTGAGTCCCAGGAACACGCTGTGGCTGCCGTCGCAGTCCCCAGGCAGCGGCGGCTCCTCTCCCAGCGCTGCCCCGCCTCAGTTCCTCCCCTCCCACCTCTGCCCTCCGCTGCGCGCCCTCCCCGGCCCCTCCCCGCGGGACAAGGGACGTCATGCCATCGAGGTCGGAGACTGGCTCATCTGTACTCGCATGGACTGCACGCTGTTCAGGATCTTCTTCTGGTGCCCAGCCAAAGTCACCCCTATTCTCAGGAGGTCTCTGCAAGACAGACAGACAGAGGAAGGTCAATGGGCTGCTGAAATCTCCTCCACAGAATCGTAGAATAGGCTGAGTTGGAAAGGACCAACAAGGATCAGAGTCCAGCCCCTGTCCCTGCACAGGCACCCCAACAATTCCACCCTGGGCATCCCTGGCAGCGCTGTCCAAACTCTCCTTGGGCTCTGGCAGCCTCGAGGTTGTGCCCATTCCCTGGGGAGCCTGGGCAGTGCCCAGCACGCTCTGGGGGAAGAACCTTTCCCTCATCTCCAGCCTGAATATCCCCTGAGTTGTCCTAGTGGACAATGCTCTGTTCAGGTGGTGAACCTGTTTTGCTGTTGCTAAGGGAGGTGAGGGATGTAAGCTCAGCCCAAGCACAGCCCCGTGAGCATCACTGGGCCTGAGAGCAGGGAGACACTCACACACTGACCTCCAGATGGTGAATGTGGCCACCTCCAGGCTCTGGGTGACCAGCGTGAGGGATGCTCACACCTGTCCTTTGCCCTGAACTAACCTCCCCACGTCCCCAGCTGGGCAGCACCCTGCTTTCGGGCAGCCCTGGCACAGCCAACTCACTCGGACGTCATCTGGGCCACCAGCTGCAGGGAGGTGAAGCCAGCGGTCAGGAAACTGTCCCGGTACTGGCTCATCTTCACAGCACTCAGCCAGTCGTCTACTGAGGTAAAGGCAGTGAAGTCGGGGATGGAGCGGTCGAGGAGGGGCTGAGAAGGCCTGAAACAGGACACACCGCTGGGGACAAGCTCAGCTGGCATAGGGACACACTCCCCAGCCCACCCCCGGCACCCCTGTGCTCCCCCCAGCACACACCCATGGAAGGCCATGAGGAAGGCCTGTCCCATGGGAATACCGCCGTGCCAAGCCGTGCTCTGCAAGCCTGTACATTGTATTCCAGCTGCGGGAGCCACGGGGATGAGGCGTGGGCAGAGCAGCCACCACACCCAAATGGTCACACGCCACAGAGAATCAATAGCAAAGAATTATTGCTATTGCTTGGCTGTATGTTCTTTGTCTGACTGTCAGGCAGAGCAAAGACAGACCTCCTCCGCCCCTGCCTAAGGATTTATGGATTCTCCAGCCACTCAGGGAGCCTTTCCCCATGGCACGGGATGGTGACAGGGAGCATCCCCACGCCCGGCACTCACACAGCGGTGATGGTCGCCACAGTTTTGAGGCTTGCCGGGTTGCGGATCATTTTGTCCAGGGTGTTGACGATCTCGGTGAAGCGCGGGCGGGTGTTGCGGTCCTTCTGCCAGCAGTCCAGCATCAGCTGGTGCAGGGCGGCCGGGCAGTCCATGGGCGGCGGGAGCCGGTAGTCCTGCTCGATGGCGTTGATGACCTGAGGGTGGATGAGGATGGATGAGTGAGGGGGAAAGCGGATGAGGGACTCGGGGGGCTCCCTGAGCTGCTTGTGCAGGCAGAGGGGCTGCAGGCAGCCGGCAAGGCACGGCCAGCCCAGCTGATCAGCAGCCAAGGGAGCGGGAGGAGCCGCGGGCTCTCCGAGGTTAATCTCCGCTCTGATGCTCCGCGGCTGCAGTTCCTCCCAGCGGAGAGCTGCCACTCATTATCTCGGCGGATCTCGCCCGACTACAGCAGTCACACTTCCAAAGCTCCTTCCCCGCTCGTAAACCCTCTGAACATTTTCAAAGGCCCTGCAGCTTGCTGAAGTCCAATTACCAGCCCACTGGCTTTTCTTCCCAATTTCCCTCCTTGCATCCTCTCGCTCACCAGCCTGTTTCATCTCCAAACTGAGAGCTCCTGAGGCTCCAGGAAGGAGCAGAGAGCCTTTCAGGCAGGGATTTCTTTTGGGAATGAGCACCCCATGGCCCCCAGAGCGGCGTGGATGACCCCCAGTGCTTACGTCTTGGTTGGACATGTCCCAGTAGGGCCGCTCGCCGAAGCTCAGCACCTCCCACATGACGATGCCGTAGCTCCAGACGTCGCTGGCCGAGGTGAACTTGCGGTAGGCGATGGCCTCCGGCGCTGTCCACCTGACAGGGATCTTCCCCCCCTACAGAAAAAGGGACTTCAGCTGAGAAACGTCTCCCTAGGCAGAGGAGGCTGATGCCCACGAGCCAGGGTTGGGGCCATCCCACTCACCCCACACCATGGGTCCCTGGGGACCCCACCAAGGAGTGGCACCCGATGGGACGAGGAGGCAGGAGCCAAAAACAACTCCATGAATGTATCTTGTACCTGCCTAAAAGGGCTTAGCTGAACAAAACAAATGGGCTTATCCAAGGATTTACCTCACTCCAGCTGCCCTGCAGGACCCAGCACAACAGTGACCTGTCCCCAGGTCCCTTCCCAGGGGGTCACCAGGTGACAAGGCTAAACATGACTGGGCTCGTGCTTGTCACAGGTGAGGAGCCACAGGCATCCCTGTCCCCTGGCCTTCAATGGAAACAAGGTTGAACTAAAAGCATCCTCTACAGATTCACCTGGGCTCCCACAGCTGCCAGAAGGTCCTTCCAGTCCTACTTTTGGAGTGGAAGGCAAAAAGCAAAACACCTTTAAAACCCAATGGAAAACACTGGTGTAGGAAAGTGCCTTTGGCAGACAGCTCCTCATTTCTCCCGAAGCCTCAAAATCAGGCTCAGCGTCTCAGGCCACCCCGCCAAGCCAGGGCAGGTCCCAGGGCCAAAGGCTCTGCCAAGGGTGCAGGGATGTGAGGAGGGGCAGCACACACAGAGGGATTGCTCCCTGGGAAAGCTCCATAAAATAACCACGAAAAAAGCCAAGGGATAAGGAAAACCACAGACACGCACGGGAATTTTCTGGGGGCAGGACTGCGTTGTAAATCGTTTAGCACAATCATTTTCCGTAGCCTTTCCGAGGACGCGTCAGCCGCTCTTGAAGGATGAATGGCAAAAAATTTGATTTGAATAACTACAAATGGAGAAATTAACTGCTAGGTTGTTTTTCCTGCCTTTTCCCCAGAGCGAAAAGCCTGCTGTGGGAGGCAGAGTGATGCAATCGCAGGCACAGCATCACTTCCCAGCTGCCGGGGAGATCTATTATGGCCTAAATTAAATAAAAACACAGATGAGATAATCTCTTTTTATCTCTGAAGGTGGGGAAAAGACTAATTCATGCCTCGTCTCAGCAGCTACCGCTGGGGCCTTTGAAGGAAGAATAAAAGCTGGGTGTCTGCTCAAAGGCTGCTGCCTGCTGGATGGGTCTGGGCAGGCAGCGGGGCAGGTCTGGGGGACAGGAACATCCCATTGAGCAGGGGAGGGACAGTGAGGGGCTGCAACGGGGCCAAAACATTGAGTCAGCCTTAAAGGCATGCCCCTGGCTTTCCCATTTTGGCAGCTGGAGCCAGCCCTGGCACCTGGGCACAGCTCAGCAGCCCGAGGAACTGCTTTGGCAGGAGCTGGTGCAGCCTCGTGCCGGCACCCACCACACCTCTTCTGATTAATCCGTTAGATGAGGCCAATGAGCTGCTCATCCCCTTCCCCTCTGATCATCCTTAACACCTCCCAGGGGCTCACAAGCAGGACAATGGCCATGGTGGGGAGCTGGGGGTCCCCTGGGGCAGCCAGGAGCAGGGGGAGAACGGAGCTGCTGTTACCTACAAATGAGTTAATTAAGGAGGAGAAGGGTAGCTGGGGAATGGCAGAGCTCCCGTTAGGCTTGTCTCTTTAATTCATGCCTGGAACAAGTTTTCAGCAGGGAAAAGCAGACCAGACCTGGAGTGCTGGGGGAAGGGGAGTTAAAACACCATTGCTGTGCTGCCAGGAGTTGCTGTGATCTCCCTGCCTCCCCTTCCCGTCTCTCCAGGGACTCCTCCATGCATCTTTTTTCCACAAAAGAGAGGGAAGAGGCTTATCTGGAAACTGCAGAAGGCAGAAAGGTGCTTAGGGAGGAGGGAGCTGGAAAACTTCTAAAAAGGAGGAAGAGAAAGGAGGGAAAAGAGGATAATTTGTGGAAACCACAGCCAGGACCTCTGGACCATGAACCTATGTGGTGGGAACACTCATGAGGTGCTCCCACCCATGCCAGACTGTACATCCAGCACTCCCCTGCCAGGTTCAGCAGGTGCAGGGCACAGGGAATGCTGGGCAGGGGAACATCCTGCGGGAGGTACCTACCAAGGAGCTGGTGTAGGTGGGGTCAGACGTATCGTCCTGCAGGTAGCGCGAGAGGCCGAAGTCGGACACTTTGCACACCAGGTTGCTGTTGACCAGGATGTTCCTGGCAGCCAGATCTCGATGCACATAATTCATCTCTGCCAGGTACTTCATCCCAGCAGCGATCCCCCTGAGCATTCCCACCAGCTGGATCACTGTGAACTGCCCATCGTTTTGCTGCGACCAGAAAGAGCAGGCACTGGGGTGAGCATGCAGACCCCACAGTTGCACCAGGGCCGCTCACCCCAGCCTCAGGAGGATGCCACACCTCCCCAGAGGACTCCAGCTGCCCTGCCTGATTACAGCAGAGCTAACCACCCCAAAACACACATTTTGGAGATGTATGGCACACTCCAGCCAGCTCCCAAGCTAAGCAAACAGGCTGAGGCTTACAAACGGGACACCAACATCTCATTCCCAAGGCCCACAGCCCCCGCAGCCCTGCCTCTCCTTACCCGCAGGAACGAGTCCAAGGCCCCGTTCTCCATGAACTCTGTGATGATCATGACCGGCCGGCTCTTGGTGACCACCCCTTCGAGGCGGATGATGTTGGGGTGGTCGAACTGCCCCATGATGCTGGCCTCGCTCAGGAAATCCCGGCGCTGCTTCTCCGAGTAGCCGGCCTTGAGCGTCTTGATGGCCACGTAGATCTCCCGCTTGCCTGGCAACTTCAGGCGCCCTTTATACACCTCTCCAAACTCCCCTGCAAGTGCAGGATGGAATAGTTTAGGTTGGAAAAGACCTCCAAGGTCACTGAGTCCAACCTTTGATCAACCAACACCAGAGCTACCACCTCCTCCTCCTCCTCCTCCTCCTCCAAACTAAACATTGCGAAGAGCAAGGGGTCCTTGCCCAACTGAGAAATGGCAGCTAGTTCACACTTCAACACTGCTCTCCTTTACATATCTGCCCACCTGTCCTCTTTAAAAGGCTGCTACTGGGGACATGTTTAGGTTTGCAACCTTCTCCAAGGTGACAGAGCCCAACATAGACACACGCAGAGGCTACAGCTGCCTGTGCTACCCGCACAAGGAGGATTTGCAGGGAGAGTGCATCAACATTTAAGGACTACCTCAAACACCAGGTGTCAGCGTTGATAATCTCGGCTGCCTTTCTGCACATCACTTATCTTGGGGTGGGAAATAATTGGGCTGTTTACATTGCTGCTCTCTGATTTAAAATACAGAGAAAGCAGGAGAGCTTTCACTTCACCAAAGCAAAATTTGCCTGTGGAAGGATTACATTTAAGCCACTTTTGCAGACACTTTGCCTTGATGAGCAGGAAAGGGCAGGTGATACACTGCTGAACTTGATCCCGACCAAACTGACTCATTGCTTCCTCACAGCTTCCCCTCCCCACCTTCTCACTTTCTCCTCTACAAGTATGACACAGTTATTTAAAAATGGCAATAAAACAGCACAGATCACACACACACACACGTGCATGTGTGTATATATCCATATGTATGGGAATATGGCACAGACTACAGTGAGATCGGGCTTTTCTTGTTATCTCATGGAAAAGTCACATGGGAAATCCCAAGAGGCCCCATGGTCAGCCAGTGAATACATTCCTGGAGCCTTTCCCACCTCAGAGGAACTTTGAGAGCATAAAACAACCTCGTGTCCACCCTAACCCATCACAAACCCAGGAAAGCCTGATGTTTCAAGGCTTCATTGAGGGCAGGAGCAGCAGGGAGGGCAGGGAAGGATGGGCAGCAGGAGACAGAGAGACCCACCTGCCCCAATGACTTCTTCAATCTTCACAAAGGACACATCGATCTCCTTGGCGAACTCTCGGACGGCTTCGTTGGGGTCCTCGTAGGTGAAGGGGTCGATGTAGATCTTCATCCCTGGAGACCCTTGTTCCAGGGAAGACAGGAACAACAGCAAAAGGGAGAGAATCACAGAAACAGAGTTAATAGAATTGTTTGGGTTGGAAGGAGCTCAAAGTTTATCCCGTGCCATCCCCCATGAGCAGGGACACCTTGCACTAAGCCAGTTTGCTCCAAGCCCCATCCAACCTGGCCTTGAACAATGCCAGGGACGGCGCATCCCCACAGTCTCTGGGAAGCCTGGAAAACCAAGAGCAGTTGTACCACGGCCAAGGACTGGAAACCCTTTTGTCCTCACACTCTCCACTAAGTGGCTGCTATCACTGTGCTCACCTCCACAGACCCTTATCATCCTCTTTGGGCCACCAACTCACCCAACTCTCCCCTGCACCACCTCCTCTCCCTCTCTGCCCTCCACTCCTCTACCATTATCCTTCCTCTTCCTCCTCCCTGGAGACAGGAGCAGTTACAGACCTGAACTATAGCGTCCTGGCTTTATGGAGAAGGCTTTATGAGGCTCCACGCCTTAGTGAAGAAATATTTATTTACCCAAAAAGGCCTCTGATGGCTTTGTGGCGGCTACTAAATTGACAGAGTGCAGCAATTATAACCAACAGCATGGATGGATCCGTGAAACACGGCTTGGCCGAACGCCGGGACGCGCATGCGGTGCCTCGCCCAGGCAATCCGTGGTAGCAAGGCCTGGCCACGCTGCAGGGACATGCACAAAGTGGGCTCTTGCCCTTCTTGGAGGGGGAAAAAATGAGAACAGGTCCCCAGATTTCCCAAATGGGGTTGCAGACATCACGTTTGGATGCCGGGGGCTTGCGGAGCTGCCAGAGGCTCAGTGGTGGGGCACGGCGAGGTCACAGGGCTCGGCGGGACACCGGTGTTGTACCACCACCCAAAAGGGACCTGCAGCAGGCTGGGGTGTCCTCCTGGGGGGGGTCAGCTTCCTGTGCCATTCCTCACCCAAAAAGGGGACCGTGGATGGCATGGCAGCCCCTCAAGGTCATCTCTGGAGGAGACCAGGAGGGACAGCACTGCCTGCTCCCCTCCCCAAGGCACCTCACCCTTACAGGGATTAGCAGCACTCAGTTACACTGTTCAGGACCTTCCCAAGGCCATGATCCCACCACACTGGTGCTTCCCAGAGTCCTTCCAGAGCCAGCATACAGATGGATGCATGGACCACAGCATTACCTCTGCACCAGGAATCTAAATCAGCTCCCAGCTGCAAAGTAATTCAGGAGGAGGCATGAAAGCCTCACAGTGGGCACTGCTGGTGCCAACAGCCACCAAGGGAGAGCTGCTTGTGGGGCATCGAGGACTCAGGAGGGACCAGGCAGGAGCATCCTCACCCCCAAAAGGGGCCTTTGGGGCAAAAGTTCTGCACCTCAGAGGCAGGGAAGGCTGCAATGAAGCCATCTGTGCATCTCCCAGTTCATAAAACCCTTTATGGCTCTGTCTCATACACTTTAACTGCCCCATAAATTCTTTTACAAGAGCAGCTGATGCTCCAGCCAGGATTACAAAGGGATTTACAGGATCGTAACGGAGACTGGCTCACTGATCAAAATATTGAAAAAATAGAGGAGAAAACAATGCCCAAGTTTCCTGTCCACTGTCAACACAGGCTGGTTTTCAAACACCCTCTGATGTGCCCCAGGCTCTGTCCATAGGCTCAGTAACCACCAGGATGAGCTCCCCCCTCATCCTCATCCCATCCAAATGAGGGATTGGGCACCTAAGCCCATTCCTCATCTCTGCCAGCCTCAGGCCCTGGCTCATCATCGCCACACCAGCAAAAGCTGGGTGAAAATCTGGGTCCCAGAGTGCACCACCAAAGGCATCCATGGTGAGCCTGCCTGCAAAGAGCTTTGTGCTCTTAAAATCATCCCAAGAATCCTAAAAACTGGGTTAGGCCCTTTTTCACTACTGCAGACAATGGCAAATTTTTTATCACTCTTCAAAAGTTGAAGCGCTCTGCACCACGACCCTGACTCCAGCGTCCAATTCCTTCTGGCATCATGATTCCTTGGCAACAAATATCATGGGGACAGAGCAAAACCCTTCCTGCTGAATTGCTGCTGCTTCAACAGGGCGTTTTCCCCATTCCCCAATCTCAAAGCTCCCAGTGAAGCAGTGGAAGGGATAAACCATGAAAAATGACATCCCGAGAGACCCCATCTCACCCCAAAACCCACTCGGAGCGCTCTGCCAGCAGCAGGTGATCCCGGGGGCTGCTGGAGGGATGGAGAGCTGTGCTGGGAGGCTGTAATTGCCATTCCACTGAGCACACAGTGATTTGTTCCAGAGGATGCTCTCATTACTCCATTAGTTGCTCACCACAAATTTCCCACCTGTTTTGCTCCAGCCTCTGCACCGACGGAGCGCCCGGGGGCTCTCTAACCTTGACAGGGCATCGCTGGCACCCCGGATTTCTGACACCAATCCCCACAGCCCCCAGCCTTAGAAACCCAGGACAGGCACGTGCCTCATTGCTTCCCCACCCAGGTTGAGCACCCTGGATTTTGGGGTGCTTGGGGCCAGCTAGGGATGCATATGAGGTGGGGAATGCTTCAAAACAGGGAAAATGTGAAAAATCAGTCTGCCTGCAGCCTGACATGAGCTTATCCATCAGGCATCAAATAAACCTTGCCCTGCCCCCCACAGTGCAGAAACATGGAGAAAAGAGGGAGGAAAAGCAAGGGTCCGTTGCATTTCGGGATCACCTGGTGATGTTTGGAAAACAAGTTTATTGTTTGCCAGAGGTCCAGGGCCCCCCACAGTGCTGCCACCACCCTGGGAGGGCTCAGTGTGATGCCAAGAAGGTCTAAAGAGATCCACTGTGCTTTGCTGGCTTGGCTGGGCTCTCCTGCTTGTCTCCAGTCCCTCTCCAGCCCTCCTGTTCTTCTCTGCCAGGCCGATTGCTCCATCCCCATTCCACCCCTCTGCTCACCCATGCTGCTCCCTGCCTTCCCCACCCATCCTTCCTCCATCCCTGCATCCCACACCTCTTTCCCCCGAGCAGACACCCAGGACCCAGAGATGGTTCTGCCCACAAGGCAGCAAACTGCACCTGGGAAGCACCTCTAGGAGAGCATAAATGGGATTTACATCCTGCAGGGATGAGGCATGGAGCATGGGGACACCAAGAAAATCCTGCCCCCCAAAGCTGCTGCTTTGCTGCTTTATTTGCAGTGCTGGCTGCTGGAGGGGCACCAGAGCAGACATTCCACACAAATACACCTGGAATTCGTTCTGGTGCACAGCTCCACCAGCCACAGAGGTCTCCTAGGAAAAGCTCAGGCTCTCCTAATTGTTTGCCAAGGGGATCAGCAGCCCAAAGCCAGTTAAATGTTCCCAGTCACTGCCTGCACATCCTTCCCCGAGCAGGGGACAGGGAAACATCAGCCACACAGCCAGGAGAGCAGCAGCGCCAGCCACCAGCACCCACACCCCGGCCATGCTCCCAAAATCCAGAACCCCTCCAACAGCCCAGCACCGATCCAGGCCCAGGCAGAGCCTGTGGCAGGAGATCAGGAGCTCATCCTCCCTCTGAACACCACCTCTCTCCTTCCTTTCCTCCTCTGGGAGTCTTCACAGCATCCTCTCCCCATCCCTTGTCCCCTACATCCCCCGTGCCCCTGACATCCCCCTAAATCCATCATCATTCCCCAAATCCCTCCTGGTACTCTTCTTTTCCCGGCCACAGCGCTGCACCGCTGCAGCCCGCCTTCCCCCACCCCCTGACAGACACGTGTGGACATCTCCACTCCCACCCTGTGGTCCTGTCCATCTGCCAGGGGGCTCCCACCACCCCACAGTCCCCCCTGGAAGGGGAGCAGTGGGGCACATGCTGGGTGCAGGCTGGGGAGCGTCTCCCCCGTCTGCTTTCCCCCCTTTTGCTGCTCACCTCTGCCGGTGCTGTAGTGCTGCAGTTTATCGCTGTACACCGCCTCCTTGCTGTAGGCGCGCTTCCTGGAGAACAGGGGACACAACGGACAGGCATCAGGGCTCAGCAGCCCAGGGATCAGCAGCCCAGGGATCAGCAGCCCAGGGATCAGCAGCTCAGGGATCAGCAGCTGCTGCTGGCCCCAAACCGCTCCCCTGCCAGCAGCACTCCATCAGCGGCGGCATCGCGCTGCTCCCTCGGGCCACATGGGTCCCTCATCGCGCCCCTCCGACCCCCAATCCTCACCTTACCACCTCCACCTTCCAGGGACACTGATCCCACAGGGACCCACCTGCTGCAGACGATGGAAATGGCCACCAGGGAGACGATGAAGACCACCCCGGCCGCTGCGGACCCCGCGATCAAAGGCAGCTGCTCCCTCAGCTCTGACTTGTAATCGTCTGTGAGAGAAGAGGGACGGGGTCAATCCTGCCTGGCACGCTCACGGAGCGAGAGCAGCCTGTGGGAAGGGATCCCCTCTGATGCCATGCTCCCAAGGGGGTGGGACACGGGGGATGCAGGCAGGGGGCCCAGCTGAGGCAGGGGATGAGCCCGTGCCATGCTGCACTGGGGAGGATTGGCATGCTTGGCTCACACATCTCTGGCTTAAGGACAGGGGAGAGAAGATCCTGGAAATAACATCAGACCAATGTGCACGGACCCAGCTTCCCAAAGAGATGAGGTTCACAAGGTGGTTTTGTCCATGGCTGTGGCACTTCCCTTTCCTCAATAAATCCATTTATTGAGCAACCTGATCTACCAGAAGGTGTCCCTGCACATGACAGGGGTTTGGAAGGAGATGAGATTTAGAGTCCATTCCAGCCCAAACCTTTTTGAGACTCTGTGATTTAAACCATTTAAACCTGTTGGCCACTTGGACCAATTTTAACATGGGGTCTCACAGACACAAAAATCCCACAAGTTGTATGAAAGGAGGAAAACGCCATTAATAACCAAGCTGTGCCAAGGCTTCACCCAGATCAGACATCAGAGTTCCCCACACAATGGTGAACTTTGGGAGGGAGGCTCAGGAGAACCCGGGAACCCTCGCTGCAGGTCTGCTTGTAGCTTTTAATATCTCAACATGACAAAAATCCTTTTGCAGAGCCACAGCACCCACAGCATCCCTTCCCCACCAGGCATCCCTCCAACCCCCTGCATCCCTCAGAACCTCCTCTGTCCCCTCACTCAGGGACTGCACCCTTCAGCACCCTTCAGCAGCAGCAGGCTGGGGTGAAAGCCAAAGTGGCACTGGGGGGACTGGATATGCCTGGGGGAACCCCCCAAAAAACTACTGGCACCCTCCCTGTGTCTCCCCATTTTTCCCTGCCCCATCAGTGGTGTGGGTACTCTCAACGGGCAGTAACCAGCAGATCCCACACTCCTGGGGCTTCTGTAGGATTCCAGAAATACCCCTCTCTGCAATCACCCCAGCGAGGTCTGCCAGGCTGTGACAGCAGTCACAGGCAAGGGTTAAAATAAAACTCATCCAAAAGAAAGCATTTAGCACCCTTTTATCTGTATTTTCAACTCCGCAGTTAATTACTGGCAACTAGATTTATCTCTTGCATGCTGCTTAAATCCTGAGAAATTCTCATCTAACAATCAATTATTATTTAATAACCTACACAATCCATTCTTATTAAATTTCAATTAATTGCTTATTTGAGGCAGGATTTTTCTTCTCGCTTCTCTAATCCTGAATATTTGAAGCATTGGAGGGGGGTTTATTACCATTTCCTTCCCTTTGGTCGCCCGGCATGGTTTTCCTCTTCCCACCCCAGCTGGCACTCGACATGAATACAAGCATGGGGTGACCCGTTTTAGGGAAGAAGAAAAGCTTTGGGGAAGAAGAAAAGCTTTAGCGAAGACAGGCCTTGAGGCTGGGAGCCATGGATGCCACCTAAGCAGAGAAGGAGCCACGCCAGCAGCAACAGGGAAGGGGCTCTCAGCTGCCCCAGGGGCAGCAGGACCTGCTTCACTCACCAACTTCTGGATTAGTCCTGAAGCTGGGATTAATGGCAAACCCGCCCATGAGTCAGTAGTTTCTAAAGGAAGCCAGTGTTTGTGGGTGCAGGGAAGGGCCAGAAGAAGCCATGAAGGTCATGAGCTGGCCCAACACACCCCTTTGGCATGGGAAATCAGCTTTCAGATGGGTCTGACCTCCCCAGCTTTGCCCTGATGGCTTAGATGGACCCCAAGCATCCCAGGAAAGCACCTCAGACTCCTTCCTCCAAGGGTCTGTAACCCTCCTCCCACCCCATCGCACCGTGCCAGACTCACAGCCGGTGCCAGGGGGTTCCATCCCCACAGCAAAGGCAGCAGAGTGAGAAATAAACAGCAGGATAAACCCAGAGCTGGGAGATGGCGAGCAGCTCGCTCCTCCCGCCGGCGGCTCATGAGACCCCGCTGTAAATCAGCCGGCTGTGCCACGCTGCCCGCCGGGACAGAGGCTTGGCACACAGCTCCTTTAACCCACTCAGAGCACGAAGCTGGGGACACCCCGTGCCCGGCGCAGCCACACTCACCGTCGGTGAGGGTCTGGAAGCACATCTTGCCGCTGTACTTGCCGTAGCCGGCCACGGTGCGGGCGCGCACCTGCACCACGTACACCATGCCGGGCCGCAGCCCCTCCAGCCGCGCCGTGTTGGTCTGGCTGCGCGCCATCGACGAGTTGTACTCGTTGTGGTCCTGCGGGCACCCCGAGAGAGCCACGGTCAGCGCGACGGGGACAGGGGACAGGGGACAGCGGGAGGATGGCGGGACTGCGGCCCGCCTGTCCCTGCTGAGGGCAGGGATGGGGCTCGGCTGCAGGGGGATAAAGGAGAGGCTCTGGTTCTGCTTCAGGGATCCCACAGGAAAGGCTGGGAGAATTGGGATTGTTCAGCCTGGAGAAGGCTTTGGGGTGACCTAATTGTGGGCTTCCAGTAGCTGAAGGGAGCTGCAAGAAAGAGAGGGATGGACTGTTTATAAGGGCCTGGAGTGACAGGACAAGGGGGAATGGCTTCCCACCGACAGAGTACGTTTAGATGGGAGATTGGGAAGGAACCTTCCCTGTGAGGGAGGTGAGGCCCTGGCACAGGGTGCCCAGAGAAGCTGTGGCTGCCCCTGGATCCCCAGAAGTGTCCAAAGCCAGGCTGGACGGGGCTTGGAGCAACCTGGGACAGTGGGAGGTGTCCCTGCCCATGGCAGGGGGTGGAACTGGATGGGCTTTAAGGTGCCTTTAACCCAGGACATTCCATGATTTCATGAAACAGGACCCACAAGGCACTGGGGAGGCCCTGCAGCACCTGCCTCCCAGGCAGCCCCCTGGTCCCACCAGAGCAGGGAGCATGGAGTAGCAGAGTGAAACAATAAGATCATCCAGAGCAAAAGTAATTTATGAACAACAAACTCCTCCTGTTCAAATGATTGATGTCCTTGTGCATTTCAGAAACATCCCACAGTTATGGAAACCTGGTGTCCCTGCCCACAGCACGGGGGTGGGAACTGGATGATCTTTAAGGTCCCTTCCAACCCAAACCATTCTGTGATTCCACAAAACACCATAATGTGCCCTGTGAGACCCTGCTCAAGCAGGTTCAAGGGCAACTCTCTGCTGAGATCCCCAGCCCCTGCAGTCCTGCTCTGCTGGCACAGGTCCTTGGCCCAGACCTTGGTGGAAACCTCATGCCTCATGGAAACCTCTCATTTTTTCCCCCATTCCCCAGTGCTTTGCTGGTGAGAGGCCGCTGCTGAGATCATCTAATTATTCACACTTAGAGGAATTCATTAGAGCTGGCGAGACACAGGAGGGATGGAACAGCTTGGGCCGGGCACGGTTCATCGCAGGGGTCGGGAGCGTGTCCCTGCAGGGCAGGACAGCTGCCAGGGACAGGAGCAGTGGGAGGCAGTGACCCGGGGCAGGGACAACCCCTACAACCTTCCCGGGTCCTCTCCAACCCCCTTCCCTCCTCCTGGTGCCATCCCCATGATTCAGGTCCTTGCTCATCCTAAAAAATGAGCCAAGCCAGAGCCAAGGCAGCCACGGGCACTGATGTGCTGGACAAATGCTGCAACGGGGAAGGAATGGCTCAGGCTGGACAGCGCTCTGAGCACCCTGATCTAGTGAGAGGTGTCCCATGGCAGGGGGTTGGAACTACACGAGCCTTAAGGTCCCTTCCAACTCAAGCTGCTCTGTGATTCTAATTCTGTGATTTAGCACCTGCAGTCACAACTCACTGCACCTTCTGGAGGCAGCTCGGGTGACCTGGTGCCTGTCCCACCCGACCATTCCCAGCAGAGCCTGTCTCAGAGCCCATCCATGTTCCCCCTGCCCCCGTGCCCCCAGCCCAGCCCCCAGGGCAGGGCTCCCCCCGGGCTCACCGGGGCCGGCCTGGAGCCCACGGTGCTGCCGACGTCGGGCGTGCAGATGCGGCTCAGCTTCTCGTAGTAGCGGATCTCGTAGTCCAGGATGATCCCGTTGGGCTGCTCGGGCTGGGGCCAGGACAGCGTGATGCTCCTCATGGTGGCACTCACCTGGTGCATGATGGGCACGGTGGAGGGGGCTGCCGAGGAAGCAGGGAGCGAGGGAAAATTAATGGAGAGGGGTGGGAAAAACGTCCCTGGGTTGGGGGGGCAGAATCCCCAGGGCATCCCGAATCTCCCATGCCTGTGGTTGGCTTCCCCATGGGACCAGCTCGCTCGTTAGTAGTGGGAAGGCCAGAGTCTCAGCAGCTTTACATGGAAGCAGAGCAGCGAGCCAGTGAGGGAATTCTGCTGCTTAAACCAACTACTCCTTTTAATTAGGGGCTTGGAAATCCTTGATGCTCCTTCTCCCTGGGACTGCTTGCTCCAAGGATGTGTCCCATGGCAGGAGAGACACAGCAGAGCTCTCCCCAGTGGGGCAAGCCAAGGTTTGGTGACAGGCTCCAGCTCTGTGAGACATCTTTTGCTGTAACAGCCTCTCTGGGGAGCCAGCACTCAGCACCCAGGGAGCTGTGCCACAACTGCCACGCCACGTGCTCTCAGGAATGGGGGGTGGGAGCAAAAATCTGCCCACCCTGAGTACAATGACAGGAAACCAGGGCAGGGATATGCCAGCCCAGCTTTGGCTCCACTGAAGCTGCTGGGGCTGCTCTTAGCAGCTCTCGGGAGATGCTCATCCTCAGCACCCAAATGTGCTTCTCCCAGGAGAACAGCAACACTGTCCTTCCACCATTAGGGACACTGAGCCACTAAACCAGTCAGGAGACCCTTTTCCGAAGGCTTTGTGCCCTCCAAGCTGTACTTATAAGGGGCAGAGACAGCCAATACAGCCCTAATCCTGCACTTAATCCTAGTAAAAGAAAGGTATCCAAGTCTGTCCACACCCAAAGGGGCACTGGCATGTCCTGTCCACAGAGTCAGCTCCCAGTCCAGCCATCTCTGCCCTCCTCCTCCTCCTCACCAAGCCCACAGTACAGGCAGTGCTGGGCAGGGAAAATGCCTCCCCTGTGAATCCAGGGAATACCTGAACCCGGCACAACCAGCCTGGGGCACGGGATCATGCCATGGAAGGAAACTGGGGGTGGCAGGAGCCCCGTTTCTCGTGGTTCCACTGGGAGATGTGGACAGTTCAGCACTGCCTTTGTTTACCCAGAATACTTAATCCTATATTGTTTTTTTCTAATCTCTCCACATCCGCCCTGGGAAGATGCTCGTGGGCTGAAATTAAGCACTCATCTTGATTGCAGCTTTATTAACTCCCATTAGCTTGGATGGGGCTGGGAAAATGGTTGGGAAAACCCACTGCAAAGCCAAAGGGATTTCAGAGGGAGAGCACCAATGCCCTGGGATATCCCTGGTGCATTTCCATCAGGTTACCCCACAGCCCAGCATTTCCATGTTTGTAATCAGACTCTGCAAGACAAGCAGGGACTCCTGGGGTACAGACAGACAGATGAGGGTGACCTTGCTCTTCCCAGCTCCCCATGGTGGGAGAAGAGCTAAGAAACACCCCAAAAATCCACCCCAGGTAAAAAAAAGGCCTGGAAACAAGATGCAGGTGTCAGTTCAGCAGACAGCAATGCCAGCCAGGCACAAGTGTAGATTTGTATTCCCTGGAGCCAGGAGACTGAAATATTTACACTGGTTTACACTGAAGTATTTACACTGAAATATTTACACCAGGTTTCTCCATTGTGCTATCCAGAGGGAGCAGGATGGCGAAGGCTGCCTGCCCTGGCACAAAGCAGGAATTCCCATCCCCTTTTTAAACCATGGGTTTCCATCCCCTCTGATCCTCAGTGCAGCCCAGGACCAGTTGCCCCTTTGCCATCCACACAGCCACCCCACCAGCATCCCTGTTTGACCCAGAGCTGCTCCTTCAGCTCCTGATACCTGACTGGGGAGAGGAAAGGGAGCAGGGGAGCCTGGAAAAGGAGACCAGAGGAAAAGTATGGGAGAGGGATGTGCCAGAGGAGACAGAGCCAGGACTCAGCCCCAGCATGCTGCTCCCTCTGTGCTGTAACACAGTCAGACTGCGTTTCAAGGCTGGATTCACCCCATCTCCCTTCTCCCAAGTGGGAAAAGGGGGAAAGTGGTGATGCCATTTCATACCAAAGAAATCTAGAGGGGGATAAAAGCAGGTATCCCTCCCACACGCCAACTCTCACCCTGCCCAGGGCACAGGCAACCCTTCCCTATCCCCATTCCTCTTCCCCCCTCTTCTCCCGGCCTTTCTCCCCACTCAGGGCTGGGGGCACCACAGCCATCACACACCATCACACCCCAGGAACGTTTCCCTTGGGACACAGAGCTTGCAGCTGGCAGGGGGACAGCCAAACTCCCCGGCCTCACCCCGGGACTCACCGGCCTGGTTGGTGGTGATGTTGACGGAGACGTGCTGCTGCGGGAAGGGGCTCTTGTTGGACACGCCATTGACGGCCTGGATCTCGAAGGTGTAGGGGGTGTGTGCCCACAGGTTGCTGATGAAGACGCGGGTGTCGGTGAGCCCCAGCTGGCGAGGGACGAAGTCCACGTTGTCGTCGCAGCGGGAGCAGGCGCGCCGGTCCGAGCGGCACTTCTTGCACACGATGTTGTAGGTGACGTCGTCCCGGCCGCCCGTCTCCCGCGGCGGGTGCCACTCCAGGATGATGGACGTCTCATTGACGATGGAGATGACGTTGCGGGGCCCGGATGGGACACCTGGGGGAAAGGAGAGGCATCGAGACACGTCCTTGCTCTCCCCTGGAGGCTCCAGCACGGAGAAGGACACTCCCAGGATCTACACTATCCATCCCTTCCTCCCTCAGGAGGGATTTGGTGTCCACAGCTTTGCTTAACTCAGGATCAGACTTTCCGCACTGGCAGCACCAACCACCTGCACTGCAAAAAAGTTTCCCAGATGGTGATGAGGACTCTCATGCCACAAACCCACTTAAGTCTCCAAAAAACCTCCTCCGTGTGGAACGCACGCAGATCCATCCATGAAGATGGACCCATTTTAATCCCATCAGGAGATGCTGAGATAACTGCAGTGCTCACGTGGAGAAACACCTCGAGCAGATTATTCCAACAAGAGAAAAGTCACTTAGCCAGCACCATGGAGAACTAGAGGAGCAGCAGGAGAAGAGAGAGTCAAAAATGGAAAGTGGTTATTAAGGGTTCAATATCTCAAGTTGGAAACCTGGGAATTTCCCAGCATGGAGGAGAGCCAGCACCACTCCATGGTTTGCAAGCAGCTCCCATGTTGGACAAGAGATGAAAACTGCATTGATCAAACCCACTGGGAGCCATCACAAATGCTTCAGAGGATGGGAATTGAACGCGGCTCCATTGCAAGCACTGCTGGATTGGGGCTGCAGTCTGTTCAGGAGGAATCCAGGAGAGCATCACTGAGGCACAAACACACGTCTGCACAGATCCAGGGAAGGATCTGGGGTCAGCCAGGACGGCTCCGCAGCCAAAACCACAAAACTCAGCTGCTGGGTTATATTAAATAAGGGAAGCAAGGAACTCCTCATGCTGGCTGGGCTGGGGGCTGCACTTCCAAGAAAGAATAAGGACTTTGCCATGATACAGGGAGCAATAAAAATGATGGAGGACTTGACCTGCAAGGAAGGGTTAAGAGAGAGAAGCACACTCTGTCTTGGGGAAACCCATCCCAGGGGAGCCCTTCACGTGTGTGTGTGTGTGTGTGTGCCAGGGAACATCGTTAGGGCTGTGGATAAATCAGCCCCGTTAGTGGCCAGGGATGGGCTGGACAGGGACAGATTCATCAGCACCATGGTGACGTGGCTGGTGGGATGGAGAGGTCACTCTGCATGGAGACACTCTGGCAGCCTCTCTGAGCTGCTGCCGTGGATAATGCGGATGGAAGATTTTGTTCAAATGCTCTGAGAAATGACAGCCTTAAAAAAAAAATTAAGATAATGGAATTTCATTCCCTTTAACCCTTTTCCTCTTTAGGAGTAAAAGTGTCTGTTGTGGAGCAGCCACCAGTGCAGCATCCTCGCAGGAAGGGCTGTCCTGGACCTGAGGCAGCACAGCATTGCCAGGCTGCCCCATGGGGGAGATGTCGAAGAGAGTTACAGCAGGGTTGTAGGGGCCACAGCAGGGGCAGGAGCAGGGAGAAGGACCTTGATTCCCCAGGGGAACAAGACTGCAGGACTCACAAAGGCTCAATGGGATCAATATTAGTGAGTTACCCCCAAAAAACTGCAACCTGTCTGGATTAAGGAGCTTTAATCCAAATCCTCCCTTCATACCTCAAGTAGATAATATCTTTTCAAGAAAAAGGAAAAAAAAAAACGTATTTCTTCCCTGTCCTAGTGGAAAACTGCTGCCTCCCCAAATTCCTCCCACTTTAACTGCAGCCCCTTCCCTCCTCTGCAGGGGCCCGGGAACTGCAGGGATCACTCTTGGAAGGGTTCCAGTCCAGGGCAGTGCCTGCAGCTCCACAATGTTATGTACTCCTCTGACACAGAGAAACTGTGAGTGAACAGCTGGCACCTCAAATTGGAGCACTGCAAAAGCAAGCACTGACAAGAAGAAATAAAAATCAGCAGAGACTTTTTTTCCTGTATTCCTATAGCTCAGCACTACTGTAAATCAGTTATGCAATGAGGCATAACAAAGATCTGTAGATTATCTGTAGTTGTGCAACCTGTCTGAGAGCTCAGGTGATCCAGTAAAACACACAAATCCTTTCCTTATTTCCGACATGTGCTTTGGGCACTTCCCAGCATGGAGGGTCCGGAGCATCCACGTGCTAACGCTCCATGATGGGCTGGTTCAAGGGCCTGGAGTGTATCTGAGGGTGTGTTGAGGCCTGAGTTCCCAGCAGGCTGAAGAGCACAGCAGCTCTTTCCTCTCTCCTGGGCTCTTTTCCCACCAAAAGACAGGCTTGAGGACACTGCTGCCATGCCAGGCAGCTCGGGCAGGCAGGCAGCCGAGCAGCGACGCATCGCTGAATACCAATGCTTAATGCAGCCTTCCCCCTATTAAAAAATACTCCATCTGCAAGGCTATGAACAAGACAGCCAGAGCAGATAACTTTAAATCCTAATTTATCCTGGGGACTATCTCCCTGCCATCACTGCCGCCGCCAGGGTGATGTACAAATTCCAGAGGCTGCCAGCAAGGCGGGATGCGGGGCCATCCCACCCCTCCGCCTCGCCCACCCAGCCGCGCTCTCGCTCCCATCCACAGTGGGACGGGAGGAGAAAATCAAACCAACTCGGCACGGATCGAGCCTTTATCCCTGCTGCTGCCCCAGAGTGAGGGGAGCCAGGCCCTGC
>VWZT01013643.1:31717-80731 GCA_013397055.1 Pachycephala philippinensis | reverse complement strand
GAGAGGAGAGGAGAGGAGGGGAGAGGAGAGGAGAGGAGAGGGAAGTGGATAAAGAAGAGGAAAGGGAAGAGGAGAAGGAAGAGGGAGACAAGAGGGAAAAGAAGAGGAAGAGGGAGAGGAGACACAGAAAAGCTTCACACCTCTATCAGTGCTAAATGGGGTAGCACCTTCCCATGGATCTAAGATGGCCAGAATTTTCCATGTTGGCCATGGATTATTCCTGAAGCCACTAGACAAACACTGCAACCACACAGCAATGATCTTTAGCCAAGCAGAGCAAGGGGGCTGCAGCAGCTGCTTCACTCCCTACTGCTCGTACCCAGGCAGGAGGATGGCAGGGGGCTGTGGGACCCCCATCCCCAGCAGCACCCATGGGCACATGGACAAGTAGGGGCAGGTCAGTGCTCCTCTTCTACTGATCTGGTCCCTGTTCACCACCCCAACAGTCTGGCTCAGGTCCCACAGCTCTTTTTCCACGCAAAATTTAAATATTTAATTAAAAAGCCGGTGTGATGCCCATGACAGTGTGTTATGGGTCCACCCCGTTAATCCCCCGCAGCCTGGGGCTGGAGCTGCCTGGCCTCCGAGTTCATTCAAGCAGGAAATGGCAACTAATTCACAACGGAGAAGATGCTCCAGTTACAGCGAGGATTTAATCAGCCACAGGGGAGGTTTCATTAATCAACCATCTCACTGCTCTGCGGAGAGAGGGCGAGGATGGAGTGACAGGGAGGGGGTCCCTCATCTCCGCCCCACCCCACCCCTCCTCACCAACGGGCACTGATGAATGGATGCTCATCCATCCCTGACATCCAACAAAATCCGACGGAACCAAGGGCTGCAGGAGGGAATATCTGTATTTTGGCACACGTACCCGAGGGATCAGACCTCCATCCAGCCCAGGAGAGACTGTTCCTGGCCTCACACCAGGGTGGTCCCAGCCCCGTCCCTAGGATGCCATGCCCCCCAAGGCACAGCTCTGCACAGAAACACCCGACGTGTCTCATAAACACGGTGATGATTGAGATAATGGAAAGTGCCTCTTAGCCCCTGTCTGCTGCATCAGGATATGAGGCATCTCCTAGCAGCCATGAAGAGGAAATTAATAGGAGCAAGCAGGAGTAACCACTTTGATGCAATTTCCTTGGGAGATAGTGGACCATCTAATCTTTATTGGAGCCCTTTAACCTGTCATTCAAAACTCATGAAGGCCTCCTGCTCACACAGCCTTTCCAGATATTAATAGATGATAGAAAAGAATAAATCAAAACAATATTTTACAATTTTATTATTCAGAAGATCTTCCCCCCACCCCCCCCAGCCTGAGGCACACAACTGGCTGCAATGAACTGTCTCTTTGCAATGGCCCTGACACTGGGTGAGGACACAGCATTCCAGGGGAACCAGCCACCATCTCCCAGCGCCCTTCCTCCTCCCCAGCACAGGAGGACTGCCAAGTCCTCCACATCCCACCACAGCCATCCCATGCATGTGGCATCTTAGGGAAGCACTCAGGGCCATTCCCCGCCTCCTCATGCAGTGGGCAGTGAGACACACAGGGTCACCAGGCAGTCCAGAGGGTTTGAGGGGGACCTTCAGGATGCTCCACAGCAGAAGGTAGCAGGATGCAGACCCTTCCCCGATCCACACACACAGCCCTACTCCCAAACCAGCACAAGGAGGCACAGAGTTACACAGACACACCAGGCAGGAGACAACGCCGCGAGTGGACACCAAGGCTCCGAGTGTATCTCCAGCTCCTCACCTCTCCCTTCCCACCATCACCTCCCACCATGTCCCAGCAGCCTCGTGCTCCTGCAGGAAGGGTGAGCATCCCTGAGACGTGCCAAGGGGCACCTGTGGGCTCTGGAGCTGGAGGATGTGTCAGCACACACCTGAAACACGCCAGGCTCTTTGGAGGAGCAGGACGGGGAGGGCAGCGGCACCAGGGAACAGCCACCAGTGTTGTAATGGAAGAGGATGGAGGAGAGAAGGAGGATGATGAGAGGATTGCAGTGCTATGAACATGCCTCAGTTTTAAGCTTGAGGGCATGCTGGTGGGTTGGTTGAAGAGATTTGTTAATGTTTAATTACAATTAATCCAAGTGATGCTTTGTCAAAATACCTGAACATGGCACCCTCCAACCCGGTGTCCACAGGTTTCCGTTATCACTTCATTCATCCACAAATTCCTGTAATCTGCAGGCACGTGGCTCTTAATTGCTATTATTACCAATTAGCTTTTCTCTCCTGTAATTACACCATGCTCACCTAAAGCCTCCCACAGTTTCGGGGAGGTGGATGCCTTCTCCTCCCTCCCAAAGCTGCCGTGGGTGCAGCACTCCCCTCTGCCTGCTGCCCGTGTGTCCCCTCTTTCTGGGGGAGCTGAACCATGAGCCTCACACCAAAAACCCAGAACAAACACCCAGGGCCCTGCAGTGCCACGGTGGGATCCACAATCCTTCACACAGCAAACCCACAGTCCAAGTGCAAGGCTCAGATGGAGGGCTCGAGCCCAGGAGGGAGCAATAAATCACCCCACTAATGGCCAGTGCAACATCTGCCCTAATTTAAGGGCTGCTCCAAGAGCTTCCCAGAGCTGCATCCATGGTGTGTCGGACAAGTGCAGGATGAGGCTCTGCCTCAGCTTTCCCTGTGGGAAGGGGCTCTTCCTGCCAGTGCCCAGGCTACAGCACAACCTGCATCTCTTCAGCCCAGAGGAGAATTAATTGATTGTTGATTATGGGGGCTGGATAAGATTAATGATGTGCTTAACTATCCATTTCCTCACATTTAGGCACCAGGGGTGTGTTTGTAAAGGCTGAGGCACAGAACTCCCCCGTGCTGCTCGGCAGGGAGGATGCTCAGCACTGAAGCCCCCCCAATGCAGAGCTGCCCACGGATCCATCGTCCTGCCTGCACACCGGGAATCCTGCATCCCAGGGGTGAGTCTGCCAGCAGGACCCCTTTTCCAGGGCTGACATATCTGGGGGTGGGTGGGAACATCATTGAGGGGCTGATGAAACTCAGGCTTCTTGCGCCGAGATGTCATCAGTGGAAGTTTGGGGGAAAAATAGCTGCAAGTTGCCCTCACATCCAAGGGGTGATTGTAAGGATGTGGCCACAGGGCTGGATACAACTGGGGACTCCCAGCCAGAGCTGAACCTCTCCTACCCACCCCAAAGGCTCAGAGGAGGGATGTGTCACAGGCCTCACGCAAGGCAAACACCCAGTGAAGGCACCACAAAGCTGTGTCCCCACTGCCACCTCCCTCCCAGAATCACAGAATCACAGAACCTCAGAACCTCAGAATCTGAGAATCACAGAATCACAGAGCCTCAGAATCTGAGAATCACAGAACCTCAGAACCTGAGAATCACAGAATCACAGAGCCTCAGAATCTGAGAACCACAGAACCACAGAACCACAGACTCATGGAATCACATAATCTGAGAATCACAGAACCACATAACCACATAACCACAGAATCTGAGAATGCCAAAACCACGGAATCACAGAACCACAAAATCTCCTGAGTTGGAAACGACCCCAAGGATCATCCAGTCCAGCTCCTGGCCCTGCACAGACACCCCAACAATCCCACCCTGGGCATCCCTGGGAGCAGTGTCCAAACGCTCCTGGAGCTCTGGCCAGCCATTCCCTGGGGAGCCTGGGCAGTGCCCAGCAGCAGGATGGATTATGGAAGCACTCATAGCACAAAGCAGCACTGTGAGGGCTTTTCACTGCTTAACACTTTCCTGTACCCCACATCATTGCATTCCAGGTGCCAGGAGTCCTAGAAAGAGCCGGAGATAAGCAGGATCTCTGGGCTCATCCATCCCTGCCCCTGCTCCTGCCCGAGGCAAGCCACCGTCACAGCCTCCGTGGGAAGGGTGCAAGCGTGAGGATATTCAAGCATGGGGGCATCCAAGCATTTCACTCTCAAACTAAATCCTCTCAGTTAGCACCTGGAACTTGCACTTTTTAATTACTCTCTCAGGGAAGCTTAAGTCAAAAGAGAAAAAAAAAGAAAGGAAGAAAGAAAGGAGACATTGCCTGTACATTAACTTGCTCTAAAGCTCTCTGGGGATGCAGAGTGGCATTTTTCCTTCTTGGATTTTAAAATAGGAGCTTCTCCAAGGAATTACAGATTCAGCAGCGATTCAGAGAGCCCTGACCTGCCCCAAATCCTGCCAGAACCCAGCAAACCAAGTCAACAGTGCCTCATCCTTCCCATGCCCCTCTGTCCCTGCTGTGGCAGAGCTAACCCCATTTTCCAGGTATCCCCAAATTCACACTTGTTTCAGATTCCCTTTTGGGTCCACTGCCTTTCCAGGGCAATCCCAGTGTCTTTAAGCACACCTGTGGCACTCTGGCACAGCAGGTGATGAAAAGCTGTGTTAGAAGCAGCAGTGCTGCACCAGATGATGCCCTCGAGCAAGCTGGAGGTGTGGAGAGCACTGTCAGGTGCAAAGGCACTAAAGAGCCTGGATTATCCAGCCTTGCTCCAAAAAGACATCTGGAAGCGCCTAGCAGCACCCCCGGGAGATGGGCAGCAGGGTTTGAGGGCAGCACAGGTCAGGAAAAAAGGAGAAAATGTGGCTTATTGCTTTTGCAGCCTGACAGAAAAAGATTCAAGGCCCCTCCTTTCTGCAAACAATAATTTATCCTCAAGAAAAAATACCGGCTCCTCAACCCAACACCTTCTGCACGAGGTTCACAATTTTTTGGTGAAAGCCCCCCAAAAAAGAGAGGAGATGCTTGCTAAAAACCCCTTGTGCATTTTGTAGACACCGTCGACACAGAATCTATCTTTAAATACATTAAAAAATGAAACAAGGAAAAAACCCATCCGTTTTTCAGCCTTCAAACAGGTTAGCCCCGGAGATGGGTGTTTCAAAAAGCTCTCCTTGCCATGCTGCTGTCACCCCGAGCGGCCGAGATGCCGGCTGGGACACCCTCCCAGACACTTCCAGCTGAGAGACGCCATCCAGGCAAATAAACACCCACACAAAACTGTGCTACAGAACAGTGTCATTGGGAGGGTGCTGTGACTGCAGGGGCAGGCCCTTGGCACGGCTTCCCAGGGCTCCCGGCTGCCCTCCGGGGCAGTGCCAGGGCCACTGGTGACACCCGGGGACACACACAGTCAGCCCGTGCATTTGGGCTTCAATGTCCTTGGTATGATGAGAACACAGGCTGCAGGCTGGGGGGAAAAGCAGCAGAATTAGAGAGGCTGTCACCTGTCGCTGTTGTAGTGGGGACGGAGAGAAATAACGACACAGAGCCAGGAAGGAATGGAGACCATGGAATTATTTATTTAATAACAGACGGGTTTATATGTGTTTTTGTTCCCTTAGAGTTTACTTGAATGGCAAAAGGCCGTTGGACCTCTAGCTAGCTACCTACCAAAGAGATTGGTCAATTCTCACAACACCCATTTCAAAATATTTCCCTAGTCGATATCAGAACAATCCTAAAATAATTTGCAGGTGCAAGATAGCAAAGTTGGTTTACAAAACCCATAGCGTTGTTTTTAATCGTTTGCATGGGAAAGACAGAGCTCTCAAAAAATGCTGCAGAGAGCTGAAAACTTCTCTGCTAAAGGTTTTCAGCATCCATAGTCACCCACAGGCAGAGGCTGTCATCTCCCACCTTCAAAGGGTGACGAGGGCGCTGCCTTCCCACCCTGCTTTCATCTCCCTCCTCATCCTCCCTGCACACATCCAAGCAGGGAGCAGGCGTGTGGTGCCGGGGGTTTAATTGCATCCCTACATGGTGCTCTCCTGTCATCCCTTCCCTCCTGCCTCTCTGCTGGGGAAGGCCTGGCAGGTTGTTTTGTGAGGATTTTGCTCCCATTCCTACTTTTTAACGATCTGATTCCCTTTTATGTTAAGCCAAGTGTTTCTCCAGGAACGCCTCAGCCTGGCACGGCCACGGCGAGCCCAGCAGGCAGCCAGCAGTGCCGGGGGTGCTCTGCCATGCCACCCTCCGCCAGGCAGCCACAAATTAATCCGGAGAGCTTTCCATGCTGGGAGCAATGCCAAGCCAGGAGGGCTGGGAGGATACCCACCACACGCATCCCGCCTTCCTGACCGTGCCAAGAAAGGAGACTCAGCCCTAAAACACCCCATCAGCCACCAAATCCCAGCATTGAGTCCTCGGTGCAGGGAGAGGAGCACAGCCCAGACAGAGGAACAGGAAAGTCCAAGCATTCCACCCCTAAAGTAGCCTCCTGCTCCCAAGGAGGGAGCTCAGCACAGGACCCCAAGCCATGCCAGAAACCACAGCACACGGGGACAGGACATCCCAGCAGAGCCTTGTCCCAGATCCTTGTCCCAAAACCTCATTTTAGTGCAAACTTCACCATTTCGCAGCCGAACGCACAAATTTTGGATCACCCAGAGATGCTCCTGCCTCGGGGCCATCCGAAATACAAACAGCACCCGCCTCGTTGGGTTCCCTTCTTTCAGCTCTGCATAGGCAGGAACTCATGAGATAAACTCATGAGATAAACATGAGCTTCCCAGCACCCGGGCTGGCATCCTGCGGGCACGGGCTCTGTCTCTCCCGCTGCACGGAGGAGTGCGGGCCCTGCTCCGCGTGACGCAGCCGCTTGATTAAAGCAGCCCTCCACCTCGGGAGGAACGGGCTCAGATCCGCCTTGGGACGCATGTAAATTAAAGTCAGAGCTGGCCTGCCATGGTTTATTCATGGAGGGAAGTAAAATTCAATGTGGTTTTACCTTTCTCAGAGTTTTTTTTTCTGCTTTTCATCTAATGGATGAGAAATTAAAAAGAGCAGGGCAGGATTTCAAAGGTGCTTGTGGGGTAGGGAGCTGTGCAAGGCATATTAGAGGCAACAGGATTGGGTGCATCCCTGTTCTCCTCTCCCAAAAATCCCACCCCTCGCCCCAGGGGAGCAAATCCCTGGTTGATGGAGTGAGGTGCTCACAGACTGAAATGCTCACCAGAGTAAGCCCCGCGTGCTCCACTGGAAGCAAAATGCAGTCGATGCTCACCCAGAAGCAGTTTTCCTCCAGAAAGGCTTGCTTGGAAAAATTAAGGCTCTCTGGATGCAAAGGAGCCTCAACACCAACTGTTCAGGTGGCATCATGGCCCTAAACAAGAAGTTTAAGCCTCGAGCAGGGCACGGAAGCAGCTGGTTCAGGCTCCCACGTGCCTGGCTGCTCACTGCCTGCAGCTTCCCAACAGGTCTGTGCTCACCCATTTAATCACCACTCCGGGCTTCGCTCTCTCTGTTTTTCATGGTTGGGGGGATTTTGAAGGTCTGAAGAGAAAATGTGTCCCAGATGGATGCAAAGAGAAGAGCAGGCACGCCCTGGGCAGACGGTGCCGTGGGGCTGCCAGCTTGCCACGGAGCAGGGAACTCGCTTCGCTCTCCAAAAGAGCCAGCGGGTGGAAAAAACCCAACGCTTGTCATGGTCACTTTTCCAAATCACTGTTCTCCCACTCAGGTTTTGCTCTGTTTTAGTTTCCACTTGGCTCCAGGCTCACTGCCCAGTCCCACGCCACAGCTCTCCCACCACAGCTCCACTTCCTTGCCATAAATCAGCCACTTGGAGTGATCAAACGGAATAAATTGATCAAACTGCAGACAATTCATACACACACACAGGGAGGTTCACAGCAGAGCAAGCAGCAGACACGTGGCCATGGCAGTACCAGGCACATGCTGCTCCTCACCATCCTCACTGCCCCAGCTCATTATTCAACAAATCATGCCAACAAATGAAAGGGGGATGAAGTTCTCATCAAGGATTTGATGCTATTTAACCTCCTTATAGTCTTTAAAAACAGATTTAGCAGCTGCAGCCTGGCACAGGCTCTTCCCTCTGCCAAGGCCACCATCCCTGCAAGCCGGAGCTTCCAGTGCCTAAAGGGGCTCCAAGAGCCTGGAGTGACAGGACAAGGGGAAGGGCTTTACATGGCCAGAGGGCAAGGTAAGACTGGATATTGGAAAGAAATTCCTGGGTGGGCAGGCCCTGGCACAGGGTGCCCAGAGAAGCTGTGGCTGCCCCATCCCTGGAAGTGCCCAAGGCCAGTGCCTCACCACCAGCTGCCACCCACAATGAACCTCACAATGAGTTTGGAGTAAAAAACAGTGGGAATTGAGATTCGGGCCAGGACTTACGCCCCAAAAACACAACCCCCAGAGATGCTCTACCCCCACTCCAGGCATCAGGCTCCATGGAGAAATATTTTTTTCCCTCACGAACTGCAGCAACATGAGACTGCAGAGTCGATGGACACAGACTGGAGGAGCCAACACTGCCATGTGCCACCTACCCCAGCACATCGTGTTCACCCCTCACTGCCTGTGAGAGCTATCGAGCCACCTCACCAACACAGAAATGAACCAGCACGAAAATTCCTGGAGGATCTCTGGGAGAAGCTCTTCCCCCAGGTACAGAGCTGCTGGCAGGGACTGTGGTTAGAAGCCCCCTGAAAAAGATGCGTCTTTCCTTTGCAACCAGGGATTTTGGGAACCGTCAAGGTCACTCCGTAATTCCAGCCCCTCGTCTCACTGGGAAATTGGGGTGGCATCGCCACTGGGCTCCCCAAAGCACAGTCCCCTCCTGGCTGGGAAGCAAACATCTCCTGTCCCTAACAGGAACTAATTAAGCACCTCTTCCTCCTTCTCCAGCTCATGGCATGCAGTGTCCCCTCGATCTAGAGAACATCAAGTGCTCATTAATTATGTCTGAAGTGGTTCCTCGTTAGTGCTGACACTGTGAAGGAAGAGTCACCCCAGGATGGGGCTGGGGAGAGTTTCAGCCGCAGGGCCAGGCTGGGCAGGCACGAGCAGGGACATGGGGACACACAGCTTCCCTGTGTCCCTGCCGCAGCACTGCAGGACACCGGGTCACACGGGGGTGCTGGGATGTCCCACCATGGAGCAGGACACTGCCATCGGGGTGGAGGTGAGCCCTGGGGGGCTGTGGTTTGGCTGACTGCTTAAGGACTATGCCCAGGAATGGATTTGCCGTGGGAGGAGGGATTTGCCATGGGAGGACGGATTTGCCATGGGAGGATGTCCCAACCAAGGCACATTCCTCATCCACCCCAAGAGTGCCATGCATGGAATTAATTAGAAAAGCAATTAAGAGAGCTTCCCTATGAATATTTATAGCAGAACAAGCCATAATTACTATTCCTGGGAGGAAAGGCGCCTTCCTACCCAGCTGCAGAGAGGACACACAGCACCGACAAGGGTGACACCTTTGAAAAGCCCTTCCAGCCAAACCATTCCATGCTTCCATGATTCCTGCACTGGCTCACCCCTATGCCACAGTGGGGAGGGCAGGCAACCTGCTCTGGAGCTCCTGGCCAGGAAGGGACCTCCTGCAAGCAGTGTGAACACTGGCACTGTCCGTGTTGGTGCCACCACCAGGGGGGACAGGACAGACAGCCGGAGCTGCAGGGTGGGAGAACACTCACTGACCCCACCTCTGAGCCCAGACAGCTTCTCCCTGCCAAAATTTCCACCTGTGTCTATGCTGGTGATAGCAACAAGCAGGCACAAAGGAAAGGTCTCCTCCATCCTCAACATCTGCTATACCTAAGTCAAAGCCACCTGAGATTGCAGGGATTTACTGTACGTAGGCAGCTCTGGAAGCTTTTCTTAGCTGTAAAACATAATTTGCACCTTGGGCTCTCTAAGAACAAGCTGTCTTCAATAATAACACATGATTAAGAGCTCAGGAGCAGATCCGATGTGGAGCAGGAGATCTGTGATAACCCCAGGTCTCTGCTATCACCCTCCTCCAGCACTGCCACCCTCACTTGCCTGATGTGCTGAAACACTGCCCGTGGCAGAACCAGGAGATTTGGGTTTAGCCAGAGAATGATGGTCCCTGGAAACGCCCAGCCAGCCAGAGAACCTTCCTGCCATGCCCAGAACTGTTTCAAATTCCCTGTTTTGCAGGAGAGCAAAACCCATAAACATCAAAGTAATCCCTGCTCGTGAGGAGGGTGCCCAGGTCGCTCTGCACCACGGAGGGGACACATGCCAGTGTGCACCAACCCACACCAAAGCTATGTCCAGGGCAGATCTCTCGAGCCTGGATGCAATATGTACTATAATAAAGTACAAAATAAAAAATAAAAGTCTAAGTCAATATCATGTCTCTCCTCAAGGGCAATTTCCTCTCTGGGCTGCAGACCCAGCAGAGCTGCTTGAGCCAGGATGGAAATTCAATTCATAATTCCCCCTGCATATAATTTTGCAGGATGCCCCTGCTTTTACGGACAAGTTTCAGGCAGCGAAGTCCAGAGACCAGGCCTGAGGCTGGAGCTCTCCACCTCCAGCTTGGCACACAGTCCTGTGCCCCAGGCTCCACAGCTCTCCCCAGAACAGCAAGGAGATGGCAGAGCTCTGCCTGCACCCACCAGAGCATCGTCCCAGGCCATTATCCTCCCACAGCATTATCCCAGGAATTGCTCTCTGCTCACAGGGGTGCTGCCAGGAGCCCAGCCATGCTCAGGCAGGATGCAGCCACACCGAGAGCACCAAGGTGACCAGCTCCTACCCCAGCCCACAGCTCTCCTGCCTTAAATCCATTCCATACAATAAATGTGACACAAGCAGGTGAGTCCTGGGCTGAACACAAAAACTAAGTGATGCAGCTCCCTCTGTGCCATTCATGACATTTTCTTGGCTGCTGCTGGAGCCTAGACTGGGAGAACAGCAATTCCCCCCTGAGGTGGGTGCAGAACTTAATTTGGGGTGCCCACGACCCTGATTTGGTGCTCTCCCAGGCAAGGCACGGCTGGTTCCTGGGCCGTGAGTGCTGCTCTGGCTGCAGACGGATGGGTTTTCCCATGGCTCCTCCAAAGGCCTGTTGGAGAGCGCAAGCGACGCTTTGATTTAATCGCCCCGCTCCTCTCTGCACGCACCCTCTGCGATCCGAGGCACCAGGCGTGACAAACGGCCCCTTGGAGCACACTCGGAGCTGACACCCACGGCACCTCTCCATTTGTCACCGTCTGAGCGCGGCGGGGCTCCGAGAGGGGAGCAAATTAAAACCTCAGGATCCGCACTGATTACTTTTCCCTCATCCCAGCGAGTTCCATCCTTCCTCAGCAGTGTCCCAGCTGGCACATCCAACCCACAGAAACCTCCTTAGACAGCCAGGGGAAAGCAGGGCAACTCGTTCCACCTGGTCCGTGGCTTTCTCACCACTCTGAGTCTCTCAGTTACTAAAACATCATCCATGAAGGGCTGTTTCCCCAAGCAGGGGTTGCAGGACATCTGCAAAGGCCAGCTGCAGCCCAACTCAGCTTCCAAATGCTGCCCTGCACAGGGGAGTGGTGATGAGTTATCTCATGGCTTGAGGCAAAAATCCATTTTTTTTANTCATTGACTCCAAACATTAACCCAGCACTGCCAAGGCCACCACTAAACCATGTCCCCAAGTGCCACATCTGCACAGCTTTCAAACACTTCCGGAGATGGTGATTCCATCACTTCCCTGGGCAGCCTGTTTCAGGGCTTGGCAGCCCTTTTTCTGAAGAAATTTTCCCTAATTTCCAATCTAAACCTCTTGAGGCCATTCCCTCTCCTCCAGTTCCTGTTCCCTGGGAGCAGAGCCTGACCCCCCCGGCTGCCCCCTCCTGTCAGGGAGTTGTGCAGAGCCACAAGGTCCCCCCTGAGCCTCCTTTGCTCCAGGCTGAGCCCCTTTCCCAGCTCCCTCAGCCACTCCTGGTGCTCCAGCCCCTTCCCCAGCCAGCGTAAAAAACCCCTTTTTTTTCTGTTTTAAATTATTCCTGTTATCCTGTTGGGAGAGACACTGGCTCCTGGAGCATGCCATGGGCTGTAGGGTGCAGCACAGGCCCAAACTTGGGCGAGATTCCCACCCCTTGGCAAGCAACCCGCAGCAAGAAGAGCCATTCCCAAAGGAGTTCTCTCGTGACTGCAGAAAAAAAATACTCAACAACCCAACAAAAACCAAAAAGGAAAAAGTTATAGAAAGGCTTTAAAAGTCCCTGGCTGAGTCACTGGGTTTGCCAGGTGCTGGCTGTTTGCAAACAAGGGTGAAACAATGCGGGTGCCGGACATGGGCCGGATCTGGCGCTTCCTTGCGGCTCTCCCATTGTCCGGGAGAACAATCCCTGCTCCTGCCGGACAGCAAAGCCTCCGACGTGCTGGCAGCAGGGTGAGAGCCGGGCCTGCTGGGCTGGGCGAGGGGAGAAGGTTGGGAAAGATGGGTGGGTTTCACAGCCCACTGCCGCAGGGATGCCCCTGGATACGCACACATGGAGCTCTGCACCCCAAAATTCCCCAAAAAATTCATTTCCCCAGGCTCTTCAGCTACCATAGGAAGCTTCCTAAATGGATCATTAACAGAACAAGGGTTTGGAAGCAGTTTTATGCCTCCATTTGCAAACAGTCGCAAGAAAAGACCCTTGGATGGGTGAGAAAATCAAAGGAGGATTTTTCTCCCTGTTTTAAGGCTGGAATCAATGTTATCGACACTCAGAAGTTCTCATGGTAGGGAGGGGAAATACATAAATGGCGCATGGAACAATTCAAGGAGGAAAAAAATTGCCAAGGAGGAAAATAAAGCCATCCATGGAAGCTTGTGAGCCATTCCCTAATCCCTCAGAGGTCACTGCTGTGAGGGCCCAGCTCGGGAATCCCAAGCTTACCTGGCCCCCACTCCCACCTTGCCTGGGGTATTTTCTGCATTTCTCCCTTTTTTCTCGTTTGGACGGGTCTGGATCGCAGGGATGGTCTGGGGACAGGGATGGGGAGTGGTGGCTGTGGTGCCCAAGCCTCCTCCCCAGCAGCAGCCAGGACTCACAGAGCCTCCCCATCCCTGTGCTGGGGGAAGGGAAAGGGCCTGAATCCGCCAGAGACACATTTGGGCTAATAATGTCTAATTAAGACTTTCATTAAAACCCATCACACTCATTAGGAAAAAAGTTAACAAGGTTTTCCTGGACATTTTCCTTGCAAAATTATTACGGAGGTTAATGGATGCCTTCACTAAGGCATAATTTAGGAAAAATNTTTTTTTTTTTTTTTGTGATTCCACGGTTTCTCCTCCACGGAGTGGCCGTGGTAAAACTGGGCTGCCTGTTCCACCCAGTGGTGGAAGCCGGGAGATCGCTGCCAGGCAAAGGCAGAGCCCCTCCAACAAAGGGGAGCATCCCTCCCTCCCTCCCGATGCCAGGATTCGGCAGGAGCTGGGAGAGCTGCCACTCCCCAGCACAGCCCGAGCAGGGAGAGCGGCTTGGGCTGATGCAGGATGGGAGAGGGGCAGAAAACTTGATATTGTGCCAAAAAAAACAAAAACAAAAGGGGAACAAAAAAGGAGAAAAATGCCCAGTTTGAGCGGTTGAAGGTTTGTGGCTCAGCTAAGCCTGCAATAAAACACCCCCTGGATATCTTTGCTGCCATTCAGGGTGGAAAGTGCCCCGGCTGCTCTGATTTGGGTCCAAAAGCAGCTTTTGGGATGGTTAGTGGGGTAGTGTGTCACAGGTGCCCAAGCCCCAGCGAGCTGACACTGCCCAGCCCTGGGATGCTGGCCAGGAGGAAAGCTCAAAATCCCAATTCCGACCCGCAGGGAAGCATTGCCCCTGGAAAAACACTTAAATCATCCTGAGCATCAGCCACAGACGCTCCCTTCTACCCAGCTGCACCCCGGAGTGCATCAGCTGTTTGTGCACAGGTTTGGAGAGGTTTGGGAACAAACTGGTTGACCTCGACCTGGTCCCCAGGAAAGAGCCTGAGGAAGTGCTGATGGTTTTTAAGACCAAGTATTTATTTTTTGTCCCCAGTCCTTGTTCTACCTGGCCCACTCTGGGATGCTGCTGGCCCCATCCCGTGCCCTGCTACACCAAATCCAAGGGCAGGTGGAAGGAGAGAGGGGCAGGGCAAGCACTTTCTTTTTACCTCTTTGGTTCTCCCCTCCTGTTTTAGAGGAGAAAATCTTTAAAAAAAGATCAGTTGTAGGCCAGGTAAACTGGAATGAGATGCTGGAGTGGTAGGGAGGAGAGGGATCAGCACAGAGGCTGGAAAGAAGATGACTCCCAACCACAGGGAAGTGCACACACCAGCAGATTGGAAAAAAAATAAAAAATTAAGCCATCCTTAAAAGCAAAAAAAAGGGCTTTTCTGCAGCCCCTGCCAAAGCATGGAGTGCTCACCCTGCCCCAGGCACCCAGGCAGCTGGGCATGGAGCTGCAGCACAGTGGGATCGGATGGATACAGCCAAAGGCACAGGGAGCAGGGTCCTGTGTCCCCATGACCTCCCTTGCTGCCATTCACCCATGGGACAAAACCAACATCACCTTCATCGCCCAAGAAAACCTCTCCTGGGTGCCCCAAAATGGTGCAGGGACACCAGGCTGGACCATGGAGCAGGGAAAAGGCAGGCAAGGGCACAGCCAGAGACCGAAAAGTCCCAGTTCTCAACACAAGCAACAATTTCATCAGGAAAACTTGACAATTCCCTTGTTTTAAGCGATAGCAAATTGTTCTACCACTAATTGCAAAATGTTAGCAAGTCTTTAAAAAATCACTTTATAAATCACATTGTTTCCAATCTCCTGTGATGGATAAGTAGAGGAAATCAATAATTATCACCAGGGCTGCTCGGCAGGAGGGGAGGATAACAGGGGAACCAGCACGGAGCTGCTCACTCCCTGACATTCAAGGTCGGACGTGCCCCTCCCGCTGCTCCTTCCCCCAATCCATTCCTCCACACAAAAGGCAGAAGGGAAGGACAAACACGGAAAGGAGACAGAGAAATCAGAGGGATGAAGGAGATCAGGATAAACCCACACAGAGCTTTGGCAAAGGCTGGGCAGAGCCCAGCACATCGGCCAGCAGGTGAGGAAGGATGGAGGGACCCGGCTGGAGACAGGATAGAGGCCGGCTGCTGCATGGAAAGCCAGGGATGCCTGGAAGCAAGGCTGCTTGATGAGCAGCCTTTGCACTGCAGGCATCACAGCCCAGCTTTGCTCTGGTTTTGGGGGGTTTATTCTGATTGTTTCCCCCTGCCAGGTCAGAGTTCCAGCTGCTGTAGCAGACAGGCCGGCAGCGGCAGATCGGAGGCTCCCGAACACGCCAGCACAGGAATTTGCCAGGAGGGGAAAACTGAAAGTGAGACAAGGCTGGGAAGCAGCAGGAGTGCTCTCTCACCCCTTCTTCCTGGGTTTATAAATACTACAGAGAAATTCAGCACAAAGCTGGTTCACTCCCAGACTTTTTCCTTCTCCATGCACCCGAGTTAGTGCCTGGCACTGGGAAGGTCAGAGAGAAAGCCAGCGTGATTCCAGCAGACAGAAATACAGTGCCCAGTCCTCAAAGTCAAAAGGGATGAAAGCCAAGAGACACAACTGCCAACACTCTAGTGAGGGGTTCCTTTGCTATCATCAGGTTTCAAATACCAAGAGAGAAAGGGCTTAACAATCTTCCTTGAGGAGAAAAAGCAAAATCCACCCAGCGTGCTCATCCAAGGTCTCCCCCGCCTCCTGGTGATCCCCGCTGCCACCTTCCCTCCCACCTCTTCCCCGGCACGATGATGCATTGCCCCTTGACCACACAAGGAAGCCATAAAGCAGGGCTGAGGGACGGGGCAGAGCAAGACAAATGGATTTAATATCAGCCCGAGCGGAGCGTGGGCTCTCTCGCGCACCAAATGAATTATTCATTTGGGATTCAGGCAGAGCCTCCATCTCGCACTGACCCGCCGCCCCCACGGGCACGGGGTGTCCGAGAGGATGGGCTGGGCAGTGCACTGGCTTTTGGGACACAGCTGAGAGCTGTGCCAGGGCGTCTGTGCCAAACCAGCCTGGGATGAGAACAAATAACGGGGCTGATTGTCTGATGAAGACAATTCCCCTCTCTCCCACGCCCATCCTGGCGCAGTGGTGGTAGCAGCCCCCAGTTCCTGTGACCCCAAAACTGAGGATAATCTCCTCAGGGCTCTGAGTGCCCCCAACAAAGATGACGTTGTGCCTGTGCCCCCCTCAAGTCATAAGTGCCACTAAAAGCCAGGATTAATGAACCCCTGAGTGCCCCAAGCTCCACTGTCAGCACAAACCCGCTCCGGTCTAATGGCCCCATGACAAGCACAGGCTCCTTCCCAGGGGAGTGCGGGATGAGACGGAGCTGGGGGAGCTAAACAATCCAACCCTATCCTTTTCCCCACCACGCAGGAATTAAGCCTATTTTTTCAGCCTTCAAATACTGAGGGATTTTCTTTTTTTGGTTTTTTTCCCTCGGTGACAATTCCCACAGGCTTGTTAAGTGTCTCATCTCAGGCTGATCAAGGCTTGGAGCAGATGTCAGGAGTGTGTGCTTCCCAGAGCCAGGGTGAAATCCTGGCAGCTTCCCTGCCAGCCAAACCAGGCAGGGGAATACAACCCCTTCGGAGAAAACAAAGTCAAATAGAAAACCAAGGAATTTTTATTTCTGAACTTTGCAACGTGCCACCTCCTGCCCACCAACCTTCACCTAAGTGGGCTTAGGTCTTCCCTTGCCAGCTCCAAGGTCCATGGGGATACAAGGAGGAGCTTCATGGCCAATGAACTACCACGGAACCAGAGTCCAACCCAAGGGCAGATTTTTATTCAAATGCAGTTAATTTTCCAAAATTCCTGATGTTAACCCTGGATCCAGCTTTTAGGAGGGGTTTTAGTGAACTTCCAGGGCATGGGGGACATACTGGATTTGGGTTCCTCAGCAGCACTGAGCAGGGCCTTCAGTCACAGAGGTCTCATGCAATCCCAGCCTTTTCTCTGTCTTCCTGACGTGGGAACTGGAAAATACTCGCACAGGACCGGGGAAGGGCAGCCATCAGAGCTCTCCTCCACAGACAGCACCTTACCAGCACCCATGGAATCACCAAACAGCACATTCCTGTCATCACAGACATGCCTGGTGCCATTTAACACCCGCCTGCCCTGCACCCACAGTGTACTCTGGTGCCTTTCAGGATCCTACATGCTGCCAGTCAATCTAAAAGGGATATTTCTACTCCTTGGAACTGCCAGGATCCCTAATCTTCGCCTCAAGGAGTCTGAATACAAAGCACACTTCCCATGCAAAGGCAAAACGCTCACCAGGAGCTCAGCAGCTTCTCCTTGGGGATCAGTGCTGAGGAGTGGGAGCACAGCTGGAGACAGGCACTAAGGCACAGAAAACCCAACAAATCCCCAATTTCCTGGGGTCTGCTTGGTGTAGCTTTCACGGCACGAACACTTCACAACCCTCATGGAGTTTGCACAAGAAAAGGAAATAAGAAAAGCCGTGGAGATAGGTCTAACACCCACCCTCAGAAGGTTTGCTCCCACGCCTCTTGTCCTGCTGTTGTCAATCCTCTGTCCTTCCCCAAGCATTGAGAAGGTGCATCCCGGTCCTCCCAAGGGTCAGGAGCACTCAAGACCCCACCTTCCTCCAGTTGGCAGAAAGGTCAAGACCACCAAAACCCACGGTTTTACATTACCACTGTTTTCCTCCATTTCTGGCAAAGTGACACTACTTCTCAATTCCAGTGTTTAGCTAAAATTAGTATTTGTTTTCCCATGATGAGAAATGTCATTTTGCCATATAACCATGTGTGCTTTCTGTGTGTTGGTTCAACAGCAGAGGAACGCCTCGCCAGAAACACTCGGTTTGCAGAGAGCCCTCCCTCTGACAGAGCGCTTCGGCTCCTCGCAGGAATCTCCTGGTGGCAACAAAACCACCCCAAGGGTCAACCACAAAGCTCACAGGAATCCCCCAGCCATGCTGTTTGAGAAAGGATCCTGGGGGTTTCCTGGTTGTTGGAGCCCTGGCACGGGAAGGTGTTGCCATCCCCACTTTGGCCAGGTGGGAATGAGGCTTTGCATGGTGAAAACCCACGCAAGTTCCCAGGCTCAGAGCAAACCATCCAACAAGCTTGTCCACAGCTTGAATGCCAGCTTTGCCATCTTCACATATCCAGAGTTACAGGTGGAGAAGAAACACCTTGGGGGACTCCCCAAGGAGCATCAGAGCTAAGCATAGTGGTACAAACCTTCCACCACCTGCACCAAAAGAGATCCAAGTTGGACCTCTTTCCATCACAACCCCCCAAATCAGCCCTTAAGCACTTTGACCTTCTCCTTCCTCCCAACCCTTCCTTATCCTGGTGGTGTTGACCTTCTAGAAGCTATTTGGAACTGATGAAACAGGGTGAGCAAAAAGCCCTCTCCTCTCCTCTCCTCTCCTCTCCTCTCCTCTCCTCTCCTCTCCTCTCCAGCAGCGTGCAAAACCAGTATCTTAATTTGGGAGAGAAGAAAAGGGCAGCCAATAGAAAAATAATTAACGCTCCAATGGTATTTGGGAAATATTCACCACAAGGGCAAAAGGAGATGAAAAGCAGTGAGCACTGTTTCCATATTTATAACCTCGCACTGCAGGACTCCAGCAGGCAGCAGCACGCTGGCTGCGTGGTCAAGGAACCCAAAAACCAGCACAACAATTCCAATTAATGCCGAGAATCAGAGCAGCCCCAAGGCAGCCGGGCCCGATGGCAGCTGCCCAGCTGTGCCAGGGAAATAACGAGGCAGATGAAAGAGCCTGGCCGGCGAGCGCGGCACTTTGAAGGCACCACATCACAGAGGTGACTTCCAGCAGGGTGGCACTGGCACCAGCACTGCCACCCGCACCTTCACCACACTGCTCACCAGCTCTGGCCACTGACCAGTGCACACCGAGAAACCACAAGCTGACCACTGCTCCCAAATTCCTGCCTGCTCCCTGGAGCAAAACCACATCAGGGGAAGTACTGCCCACTGCACAAAACAGTTTGTTTGGGGACAAACATTTTGCCCTAAAACGAACACAAAGGGCTTGTTGCCCAAAGCCAACCCTACCTTTGCAAGCCACGTTGTTCTCGGGCTCATAGCCAGCCTTGCAGGTGCAGCGGCCGATGGGCACCATCCACTCGCCGTCGCCGTTGCAGTACAGCTTGATGGGCACGTCCACCTCCTCGGCGTTGGGGATGCAGGTGCCGCGCGCGGTCACCAGAGAGGTGCTCTCCGCGCCCGTCATCGTCTCCGGGAAGATGGCGAAGTTCTGCACCACGCTGGGGCACTTCTTGAAGAAGACCCTGACAGACAGCAGAGACATGCAAGCCCCGTAGTCCTGGAAAGCCAGGTAAAAGCCATTGCGGGTCAGGGGCCCGAAACTTCTCACTTCCGTGTTCACCTTCATCAGCCGGCCCCCAAAGTCCACCTGGGAGAAGCTCTCGTCAGCAGCGATGGTGTCCACTTTGAGGTAGGGTGCCTCCGTCCAGAAGCTGGACTTCTTGGTGGCAATGACAGAGTCTGTCTCGTAGTAGTAGAGGTTGAAGGTCTCCTTGCAGGAGCCGGGGACGTTGGGGAGGCTGCTGCAGTCCCGCACAGTGAAGCGCATCTCGGTGTAGATGCGGTGAGCCCCGCGCCGGTTGATGAAGGTGGTGAGGAGCCAGTTGTTCTGGTTGGGCTCGAAGACATTGCACACCTGGTACGTACGGATGGTGTTGAGGTTCTCGTCGTAGCCACTGACTTCTTCCCACTGCAGGAAGGAGCAGGGAGAAGTGGTGAGAAGGAGGAAGAGGGGCCGGCGATGGCCGCTCACCCTGCACAGGGCAGGGCTGGGAGGACAATCCCAAAGCTCCGAAGGGGATGGGGAACACGGTTATGGGCACACAATGTGATGCACGTGCAGAAACACCAACCAGGCCAGGACCAGAAGAAATCCCCACCCTCTTACTCCTCCATGCCTCTCCCCATTGCTCCCAATTGATGTTAAAATGTCTTTTCCACATGAGCAACTGCCTTATCTGCCCTGAGAGGATGTAAAAATGGGAAGAAGGATGGTCCAGGCACCTGGAGGCAGGCGGGAAGGCAGCAGACAGCTTCATTAAAGCCCGAGCCACACGTGGGCTGGAGAGCGAGCCTGACCCCAAGCTCCCGGCACAACGGGATCATTTCCCCCGGCAAAGAAAACCAACTAAATAAAACATTACTGCTGTGGAGAGAGGGAATATAGATTCGCAATTCGATTTATAGAAGGGCATTAATATAATCCAGGCTACAATTTCAATTAAGGGACAGCGGCAAACTGTGAATAGTCTATGATGGCATTAGAGTCCTACAGACAGATTTACAACCTCATAATCCATTCATTTTAACTAATCCATGTTTACAGTCTCCTCATAACAGCATTACTCATATGGCAATCTTTAAGCAGCTCCCTCAGTATCAGGGATCATTTCCAGGAGCGATGCTGCAGCAGCCCTCACGCCTGTGTTTACACGGGGCACAACGGGTGATGCCACCCTGCCCTGTCACACTGAGTCCTGGTGAGCTGACACCACAACCAACCAAGAAACCTCACAGATTTTTCCCCTCTTCCCTCCTCCACTGAACAACCACATTTCTCAGCTCGTCCCCGAGCTTCCCTCCTGTGAACCACAGCCTTGATGTAACAAAACACAGGTTTTTGTTCTGTTTTCAAAGCAGGGTCCTCCTCACGCTGCCAACAAGTGCAGCAGAACATTCACTCCCAGGCCCACCTACTCAGCTCTGCTACACTTAAGCCAAGATCAGAGCTCAAGGTTGCACATTGTTGTTAAGCCATGGTTACCAAACCAGCAATAAAGCCTCCCTCATCCAGCCCAGGGTTCTTTTTTCTCATCCCATGCTGGGAAAGCGCTGCAAAACCCCCTCTCCCCTGTGCACAAGGCGTGGGGATTCAGTGCCCCTTCATTACCAAACACCTTTTCAGAGCAGGAGCTGTACAATCCTCCCCAGTCAAGGGGGTTCCCATTGTTTGCTGTTCCCACCTGGGCTTTGCATTACAGCCCTGCCTCCAATTAAGGCCAGACAAGGAGCTCTCCTCCAGCACTAACACCAGTCCCACAGCTCTGCTGCCTTCACTGCAGGAATCCTCCTCTTCATCCTCAAAAACCTCAAAGCCTCAAAACTCGGAGCCAAAACCTGCCAGCAAACTCTGCTGCACTTCAAGGTTTCCCACATTTAGGAACAACATGAAATGCCCTTGGAAAATCCTCAGCAGGGTCCAGGGCCAGATCCTGGCACTGCCTTGTGCATGCCTTTGGGTTGAGCACTCCTGGTACCGGGCACTGGGAGCAGCAGGTCCCTGTGGCTGGAAGGACCCACAGTGCCAGCAGCTGCTGCCACCAATGCTCTAACAGAGACAAATGCATCATTTTGATGAGATGCTGCTAAATAATTCACAGGGAGCTGAGGATTGAGTCAATGTTGTTCTCTGTCTCCACTATGATTTAAAGCACGTCCATCAGGAAGAGCAGGAGAGCCCACATCCTGCCACAGCCCGTCCTGGGGGACCACAGCCCCTGCAGCCTGGATGGCATCAGGCCCCAGCACGAGTATCAACAGCATCACAAACCTGTGAGCTGGGGTGGACAGCCCCTCTGGGAGCTCAGCATGCCATGGGGAGATGCCACCACCCAAAGGGACCCAAAAGGGACCCAAATTTTGCACGGAGCCCATGCCGATGCCAATCCCAGGGTCAGGAGAGGTGGCTCATTAAATCCCTGTGCCTCCAGCCCCAAGAGAGATGAGAGCAGCCTCAGAGAAGGAGCTGACACCCAGCAGCCGCCAGGAGCCTCTCAGCCTGTCAGGAACAGCGTGACCAGCAGGACCAGGGCAGTGACCATCCCTGTGCTGGGCACTGCTGGGGCACCTCCAATCCTGTGTCCAGTTCTGGGCGCCTCATGACAAGAAGGACTTTGAGGGGTTGGAGTGTGGCCAGAGAAGGGAACAGAGCTGGGGAAGGGGCTGGAGCCCCAGGAGAGGCTGAGGGAGCTGGGAAAGGGGCTCAGCCTGGAGCAAAGGAGGCTCAGGGGGGACCTTGTGGCTCTGCACAACTCCCTGACAGGAGGGGGCAGCCGGGGGGGTCGGGCTCTGCTCCCAGGGAACAGGGACAGGAGGAGAGGGAACAGCCTCAGGCTGGGCCAGGGGAGGTTTAGGTTGGATATTAGGGAAAATTCCTTCCCAGAAAGGGTTGTCCAGCTCTGTCACAGCTGCCCAGGGCAGTGGCGGAGTCCCCATCCTTGGAGGGATTTAAAAGCTGTCCATACAGCTATTGTGGCACTTGGGGACAGGGGTCAGTGGTGGCCTTGGCAGTGCTGGGTTTATGGTTGGACTTGATCGTGTGAGAGGTTTTTTCCAACCTAAAGGATTCTGTGATTCTATGATTTTAGATAAAAGATTTGACATTTAAAATACTTTGTGGAAGATTTAATACACACTCCTGTAAAGCAGAATCCTCTCTAGGAACTCTCAGAGGAGCGAGAATTGGATGGCTGCAGGGATGCACAGAGGGATGGAGGGATGCATGAAGTGGGATGCAGGGATGGGGCTGGGGCTAGGGAGGGGCTTTACCCTGCTGCTCTGCAGAGGGTGAGACCACCACGCCTACAACACAAGCTCCCCACCTGCCTCACACAGGCTTTCAGTGACAGCAGCTGCAGGCAGCTATTATATCCCGTCTCCATCACCTGCACGTGCCCCTCCTGCATTTTTCCAGCAATTTATCCGGGCCCAGAATTTTTCCAAAGCAATTCAGTAGCAAAATACCCCAATTTAAGGGGCTCTGACATGTCTGGAGTGGATTTCATGCCTGCTGCAGGTGTGGCCCAGCTTTGGTCATAGTGTGCAAAATAATTTCTTTTGAAGACTTGGCCAAGCCAGTGACACCCTAACAAAGATGCAGCCTGGCATCCCTTCCCCTCTGGTGCCACATCCTGGAGTCCCCAGGGATGGGCCCTGCTGCTGCAGCCAGCCTGCCTGTCCCACCGTGGTGCCCATCCATCAGCTCACATCCCCTCCCACCCACGGCTCCATCTCTCACTTTTTCTGCCAGGAGAATGTGAGTCAGGTTATTTTATGCTTCCATTCCTCAAAGGCTCATATTATATAAAAAAGATGTTTTAAGTGCCTCAGGGTGTTTGGTTCCTCATTACTTCATAAAAGTGACATTAATAGCCAAGGAAGAGCACTGCCGAGTGCAATTATGGATGATGTTCCAGGTATGAAAGCTGTTTGGAGCCTGCTAATGTTTCCTAATTACAAGGCTTTTTGGCACAGGGAGAGGGAAGGCACGAGCAGGGGGATGGAGAGCGGTGATGGGGCTGAACCCTTCATGAGGAAGGAGGACAGGAAGGGGAAGGGAGAGCATGGAGATGGAGACAAGCTCCACCTTCACCAGGACTGGCTCAGGGAAGGGATGCCCAGCCTGGCTCAGCCAGACAGCCATGCCCTGGCACCCCACACCAGCCCTGTGGGGCTCCCACTGCGACTCCTCCGGCTTCCCACCAGCATTTTACCCCTACGGATAGTGGGGTTAAAAGCACTGACCCCCCTAGATCACGTAAGGGTCAGCTGGGCAAGTGGAACTTACCCCTGAAGGTGGGTTGGCAGTCCAGCCCAGCTCGGCTGTCGCCGTCCGCGTATCCATCAAAGTTTCTGAGGAAACAGAAGAAAAGGAAAGTAAACTAGTTATTCCCTACGTTTTCCATCACACTCTAGGCACAGAGAGGTGGGAAAACACTCAGTTGCTTTCCCAGAGCATGCACCTGAGCCTTGGAGAGCTCGGGAATAAACAGCAGCTGCCCTAATGGACTCAAGGCAGTTTTGCTCCGGAGCAAACTGTGCAGGACAAGACTCTTTGCAAGGAATCACAACCTGAACCCAGCTCACATTGCCAGCTCTGACCCTTCCCCGCCCAGGAAAGGAAAATACTATCACCAACATAAAAAAAAATTTAAAATTAAAAGATGCTGTATTTCACAGAGTCACATCATTCCCTACTTTTAGACATAAAAAAAAAAAAAAACAGAACAACAAAACACAACAAGAATAATAGCGAGAGCAACACCATAAAGAAACAGATGGGGAAAACCCTCCAGGTTTTATTTATTTGTTTGCAGCACGCAGACATGCAGATTAATTGCCTCAATTCCTGTGTCCCGACCAAACAGGAGGAGGAGATGTGCCGCTGGCAGCTGGCAGAGCTGAACATCCCCATCCCTCCCTTTTCCTGCGTGGTCCCAGGTACTCACAGCAGTGCCAGGAAAGGGGTGCGACCAGAGAAATAAAGGTCAGGAAATAAAAATCAGCCCAGGAATCTGTGCTGCCGCCGGGCTGCTGCTTTTAATCTCTGCACGGCTGCTCCAGCAATCACAAGCGGGAAACAAGACTCCCATTAATCTTCCAACCCCTCCCTTTGCCGGCCGCTCCGGGATGCGAAGCTGGAGAAGCGTGACCAGGAACTCCCCACCCTGACACGAGTGATAAACGCTCCCGAAACCCCTCCCAGGGTGAGCGTGGCCACGGGGCAGGCAGAGCAAGGCAGTCCCCGGGCATGGAGTGAAAAGGGGCTGGGAGCTGGCAAAGCTTCTGCACCCACAACAGGCCCCGGGATGCTGCGGTGGCATTGCCAGGGGGATGCAAAGCCCACAGCCCCCCTGCTCTGCACGGTGCCAGGCTGTTCCTGCTCACAGTGCCCTCGGAGAGGAGACGTTTCGCTCCTGCTCCATATGGGAAACAGAAAAGCGTGGTGACCTTCACGCTGTCACACGTCACTTCATAGTTTTGGTCATTTTCCATTTGGCAGAAGGCAGCCAGAAACGAGGTATCCCAGCTGCAATTCCTCTCCAGCCTTTAATTGTGAAATACAGGAATGGTTTGTGTTGGAAGGACATTAGAGCCCATCCAGTTCCCCCCCCTGCCACGGGTAGGGACACCTTCCACTATCCCAGGTTGCTCCAAGCCCCATCCAACCTGGGCTTGGACACTTCCAGGGATGGGGCAGCCACCGCTTCTCTGGGAAGCTGTGCCAGGGCTTCATCACCCTCACAGGAAAAGATTTCTTCCCAATATCCCATCTAACCCTGCCCTCTGGCAGAGGGAAGCCATTCCCCCTTGTCCTGTCACTCCAGGCCCTTGACAAAATGGGGCCAGGGGCTTGTGCTCGAGACCTCCAGCAAGGTTCTACTCTCACCACCCTTCACCTTCCCACCACCTCCACGCCTTCCTTCCCTTCCAAACAGCCCAGCCCCTAATTAAACAGCCATTAATCCTCGCAACAGCCCTTCAAATGAGCAGGAAGATGTGTACAGGCATAAATGGATGTGGAGGTGGAAGCGACAGGCCATGCACACGTCCCAGTGCCCCTGCCAGGGGGCTGCATGGCAAGAGATGCTCTGGGAGCCCCTAAAACACTTGGTGTTCTCCCCCAAGGCAAAAAGGGTGTCCTTGTGCCACGCAGGGGAAACTGAGGCAGGGGAGAACAGGAAGACACGGAGACCATGGCCAGGCTGGGACCCGAGCTGGCTCATCCACCCTCTGTGATAAATAAGGACAGGGTGCATTAGAGGAAGGGCCCTCCTTCCAGAGGTTTATTCAGAAACGCTTTTCACTGCATCATCTCCCTTCCTGTTCCACACACTTACAGCTTCCTTGCCCGGGCTTTGACAGAGGAATGCACTTTTGATAAAGCACAGCCGCCCTGTGGGACAGCAGCACGTGAGGACCAGAGATGTGAGAGCCCTGCTCTGAGATGACACTCACCAGGACCTCCCCCAAAGTCTCACCCCTTCCCTCCTCCTGAGTTCCTCCCCAAAGGCTCCATGTTCTGGAAGGAAAGCAGGAAGGCACAGCAGCAGTGCTGAAGAAGGAGACCTCAAAATAACTAAGCGAATAGAGAAATTAATTAACAATAAACGAATAAATGGAAAGGAACCACAGAGAAGCTTTCACTTTGGATGTTTCTGGAGTCCCAAGGCAATTCTGTGGCCAGGGAGGTCACACTCAAGAAGTTTCCACCACAGATGCAGAGCTTGTGTTGCAAAATGTGGAATATGGAACATTTTCCTAAGAAAGGACGCTCATTAATGTTTGATCTCTGTAACTTTCCAGCCTAATCAACAAGAAGGGAGATTTAACCCGTGAAACAGCAGCTCACAAGCTCTAAGTGATGTCCAGGTGTTGAAAAGAGAAATTCCTCGTCGGTAGAATTGCCTTGCTAATGTTTAGGGCTCCGCATGTTCCAGTGATCTCACTCTTAGGGGGGAAGGTTGACAGTGCTTGGGAAGAAGGATGTGCCGTTGACAGTGGGCACACAGAATGTAGAACTTAGAGGCCACAAGGACATTGGGCAGAACTCCCAAAATAAGGAAGAAACTAATAAAGCCAACGCAGCAATTGTGCTGAAATCAGCTCTGATGGGTAAAAGGCAATTCTGGCAGGGGCAGATCACAACCACTGACTCTTGGAGCACTGACCCAAGAAACCACTGACCCAAGAAACCACTGACCCAAAAGAAGAGAAAGACTGAGCATGTGGACTAATTAGCATGAGAAAGGAGAGATTCATTAACCAATATAAGACAGAATACTAATTAATAAGAGAACATTGTAGCCAATAAATGCTAATTTTTTTGCTTGCTAAAATGTATAAATAGTAAAAAGTTTTGATAGTTGGGGTGCTTGAACACCACCGAGCACCCAGGCTTGGGTAACTCTGAAATAAATAATAATCAATGTCTCTCTCAAGTGTGCTTGCTGCACACTGGATCCCATTTTTGTGGACAACACTTGCACTTCCATGGTTCCCTGTTTCCGAAGCAATTTGCAAAGCAAAGGAAAAAGAGGGCTCAGAGCCTGACCCCCTACAGACCTCTCATCTCCTGCTCAGATCCTGTCCTATCCCCCAAGGACACTGCCATAGACAAGAAGATCCATAAACTGGCAAAATGGTTAATCTGGGAGTTTTTTGTTATATACAATGAGATGGTTAAATTCCCCTTCGAGTTCAAATTCCTGCTGAGTTCACCCAGCCCTGTGACTGCAGAGGCACTGGCATCAGAAGGACACAGCTCAGCAACTTCCTATTGACCTCTCCTATTTCCTCTTGGAGGAAACCTTGGATTTTACTTCATTTTCTGGGATGCAAAAGTGACACTGTGACCTTGGTGGGGCATTTCTGGCCAGGCTGCTCAGGGCTATGACTGCTGAGGCACCCTCCTTCAGCAGCAGAGGGTTTGCAGATCCCAAATCCTCTCAGAGAAATGGGGAACAAGACAGAGAACCCAGCACCCACATCCGCAAAATATCCCTACAGGCTGGGGGACACAGGATCACCTCCCCACCTATCCATCACTTGGGACTGGGCAAGGAGGATGGGCAGGGAACGCTGCTAACGAGGGGATTAGTGCAGATTAGTGCCTGAGCAGCCCTAATGAGTAGAGAAGCCACACGGACACCTCGCACCTCCCCTCCCACCTGCCTCGCCCTTCCGTGAGGACCAGTCCTCGTTAATTGGCACAGGGTATTAATTAAAGCCCCAGGGGTACATCCTTTCCCTGTGTCTCCGAGATCCAGCACAGCATCGCTGCCCACGTCGAGTGAGCCATGTCACCTGGATCAAGCAGTCCCTGCCAGGCTCCATGCCCAAGACACTGCCACCCCCTCCCTGCCCCAGGCACCGCTCCTCCAGCATCTCCCTCCACCTGTCCACCTGCACGTGGGCACAGCGGGTACCCGGGGATGCTCCGTGGTCAGGAGGGAGCCCAACGCGCTCGCTGGGAGAAGTCTCCAGGATCGGAGGCTCCGCTGGCCAGGCTGTGATGGCCCAAGCCCTCATTAGGGAGAGAGGAGCTCTGCTACCGAGAGCTGAGCTCTCTTGGAGTGAAGAATCTTCAGCTGTATACAGTAGATTTTCTTTAATGGACACATTACTTTAAACTAAGCCTTCGCCATCTGTTCCAGTCCCTAATTATCAATACAAAAACAAACGTCTACTCACAATTACACTCGTAACAAGTAAAGATGCCAGCAATTAGAATGCACCAGCTTCCCGTGCCGCGCAGTGCATCCATCTGGGATGGCACTCGTGCGATCCAGGCAGGGAGGACTCACTGCTGTCCCGGGCTCCCCACACCCTCCCGGGCAAACCTGGCCAGAGATGATGCCTGAGGCAGGATAAGCTGCGCCTCGGAGGAGTGAAGGATGGGCTGGCATCCTTCCAATAGCAAGGAAAAAATAAGTTATTTGGGCGAGAATAGCCTTCATCTCACACCAGCTGATGCCGTCTTGCCAACCACCCTTCCCGCAGGATTGAAGCCTCTTCCAGAAAAGCCTTTCTGAACTGTCCAAAATGAAGCAGGACTTATTTCCCAAAATGCCCAGCCTGAAACCCGTATTTCAGACCTCCCAAGGTCAGGTTCTTGCTGATCATGCCATGAGAAAGTGTCACTTTTCCCTAGCAGGGAGCGGGGTCTGGCTGCAGGCAGAGACACACAAAGGGAGGCGACGAACCCAAACCAACCCAACCTGATCACGTTTTGACGCTGTTATCTGGAAAGAAAGAGATACAACAACAAATTTTCTGCTCGGGGAGGCCACAAAGACACTTCTACAAGTGCATCACTCCTCAATAACTGCCTCAGGTCCCTCTCCCGAAGCAAGGAACAGCAGCTCTCTCCCTCCTGCAAGAAGATAACGGCAGGAACCAGCCTAAGGCACTCGAAAGCAAATGCTTGCGCATATGTAGAGAGACACAGGCTTGTCTAAGACAACCAAGAGGAAAAAGATAGAAATTAAGCAAAATAAGGAGAGAGGAGGCTTGATAACAACAGATGGGGAGAGGGAGATTTGGAAAGGATGCCAGCTGCTGGAAATAAGCCCCCCAAGATGCGTGGGGAGCAGAGAGGTGGGTGCTGATAGCTGAGCCTTTGGAGGGAGGGGAGGCAGCTGAGTGAGGGGTGGGGCAGGGCACACACGGCTCGGGTCTGGGGGGCAGAGGATGCTCCACAGGAGAGGTCCTCAGGGACTCATCCTGATGTGCCTCGGCAAGTGTCAGTGGGGTCAGCACACAGTCCAGCCCTAGGGCAGGTCCCTGGGCAGCCCCAGCCCCACAGCGTGGTTTTCTGAAGGAGAACAATAGCAAGACTTTTTTTCCATAAGGGAAGCACTATATTTTCCCCTCTATTTCACGCTCATAAATGCCAAGCCTGCTTCCTACCTCTTCCTTCCCTTCCGAGAGCTTCAGCAAAATCAGCCCAAGGCAAACGCACAGCTTGGGAAGCTTCTGTCCAAGTTTGGTGACATTACCAGGGGAAGGGAATGACAGGGAAACAGAGCCAAGACGCTTTATTCCCAAGTCTAGTGCTAAATAACATTAACTGCTCTGGTATCGTGAGCTCTGCCTTCCCAGGGCTGTTGTGACTTCAAGCCATGTCCACGTGCAGGTGGCACCGTGGCTTCCATTGTCAGCACTCCACACACTTGTGGTGTGCATCACACCTCTCAACACCAATGGAAGGAAAGTCCCACAGGTGCCAGCGGAATAATCTGAATTTAATTCTCACTGTTCCCATAGACTAATTTATCCTCCACTCCACTCTGGTGCTTTCTCACCTGCAGCACTGTGTCCAGCTCTGGAAGGACAGGGGGCTGTTGGAGGGAGTCCAGAGGAGGCCAAGAAGATACCTAGAGGGATGGAGCAGCTCTGCTATGAGGTAAAGCTGAGAGAATTGCGACTGTTCAGCCTGCAGAAGAGAAGGCTTCAGGGTGATCATAGATTGGTGTTTCAGTACATGAAGGGTCTCCAAAAGAGCTGAGGAGGAGCTGTGGAAAAGGGCATGGACTTACAGGACAAGGGGGAATGGCTTCCCACTGACAGAGAGTACATGTAGGTCAGGTATCAGGAAGAAATTGTTCCCCGTGAGGGTGGGGAGGCCCTGGCACAGGGTGCCCAGAGAAGCTGTGGCTGCCCCATCTCTGGCAGTGTCCAAGGCCAGGTTGGACAGAGCTTGGAGCAACCTGGGCTATGGAAGGTGTCCCTGCTCATGACGGGGTGGAACAACAGGAGCTTTAAGGTCCTTCCAACCCAAACCATTCTGGGATTCTATGATTCCACGAAAGCGTCCAAGCACACACCAGGAAGTTGCCTGAGTTAACTCCAGGTTCCACTCTATGACCACACTTCTAACCACAAGTCCAGGTTTGCCTGCGCAGGTTTTTAATATATTCTGAAATTTAGACTGGGAAAAAGCAGGAACACAAAATCCATCCAGCTCTGCCACAGGGATTACGGCAGTGAGCTGCTGGAGGCACATCCCACCCAAAATGCTGGAGGACTCCCCATTTGGTTCCTGCTTGGAACTGTGAGGGGAGCGCTGCCGTGCCGGAGCCAGCGGCTGCGCAGCAGGAGCGCTGTGGCATCTCCCAGACGGTTTAATTACAGCTCTGGAGCAGCAGCAAAGGTACGAGCAGGATCAGCCTCTCCCCTCTGACAAGAGCTGCTGCTCTTCACAGCTTCCTGAGAGCACCGACTTCCCCAAGCCGCTTCCAGCATCTCTGCGCTTTCAATCAAAAATATTACAGCAACAACTAATTACGTCCCATCATTCCCAGGGCTCTCTGCCTTTAATGGTGCATTTTGCTGCTACAGAACGGCGGTGGAACGGCTCTGGAAGTGCATAACGAGCTCTCCCCATCAATCTCCCGCGGGTTCGTTATGAAGGATTACCCACTGAGTAACAAACCCAGACACGGAGGGGGAGGATGCGCTAAACAACAACAAGTCAACACAAAATATTGCCTTCCTGTATTTTAAGGGTCTGTGCGAACCTCTCAGGAGAGAGGAGCAGCTGAGCCTGCTCTGCAAAGACATCCCAGCCATTGCCAGCGTGAGGAGATCTGCGGTGGCCAAGAAACCCCTCACTTCCAGCTGGAGAGGGAAGGAATTTCTATATATCAGGCGAGGACGAGCGTGCTGTGTCAATTTGTGATGGGATGCATTAAGCTGTGGCTGCACAGCACAGTCCCAGCCTCCTCCGGGATCCCCCGTCAATGCCATGGATTTCAGCGTGCAATGAAGATGCATCGCAGCAGGGCAGGCGATAACTTAATGAAGCTCAGATTTGGGGGTGTTTGCTCAGCAACTACAGAACAACTTTATCAATAAAGCGTTGCCTGCTGCGCCGCGGGATGAAACACTCTAATTGCAAGTGGCAAACACTCCCCACATCAGGATACACTAAATTGAAATATGCTGGTTGATGTGCCTGAAAGCACCCAGTCAAATACCTGATCCATTTTTGCAAGCGTCCATGCATTCGCACACACACGTGGCAAGGGAAAAACCCATACCAAAACCCCAGCCAAAAAAAGTTCAGGAGGTGATGCAAAGTCAGGACCATACCTACCAAGTCCTATTTACAACTCTCACTCCACCTCCAGCCCCTGCATCTCCCCTCGGTTTCCAGGCTCCAAAGGGACTTGACCCAGCATGGATACGTGATGTTGGACAAGCTCAGACGAAGCCATACAATCCATTTATCATAATCCTACTGAGGAGAGAGACAGTAAATCAAAGAGACAACCCGCCTGCAAATAAATTACTGAGGGGAGGGAGAGGGGGAGAGGGATAGAGAGGAAAAGAGAGAGAACTGCAGAGGGAGAGATAAGGGAAAGGGAAGGAAATGACAGAGAATAACCCAAAAATGCACACATCACAGGAAAAAAAACAAACAAAGGGGACCAAATCAAATGGAAAGATAAGAGAGAAAAGATAGGGCTTTCAATACCTTTTGTTCTCCAAATTGCAAACCTATTTTAGAAAATTTGGAAACAAGTTTTCAAATATCAGGAACTCATTTGCTTCTGTCATGACAGAATCAGTTGCTGATATCACACATTTTATAACTGCACACAGGCCCTGGATACCTAAAATCCACACACACCACACGCAGAGATTCATACATCCCCCCCTTTCCCCACAGTGCGTCCACAGTCCATACATCATCATTTACAGTTTGGCAACTCAAAGTCAAGCAGCACCGAGGGCTGAGAGAGCACTTTAATGAACACCCTGGCCCCGCAAGACAGACCCAGCCATGCCAAGGGCCCATCCAGGGCAGGTAGAATATGCGGTTGTCTTTCAGGAGAACACTTTCCAGAACGACGTCACTCTGCATTTAAATCCCCATCCCTGCTTTCTCGAGGCTGGGTTGCCAGCAAACCTCTCAGAACGTCACAGCCTGCCCCAGAAATCACCATATGTCAGGCTTGGCATGTAACTCACTTCATCCTTCACAAGATGTGGAAGAGGAACTCAGCCAAGCAGGGACGGGCAGAGGCTCTCCCAGAAACCTTAACCTCCAAAAACCTTTGAGAGACTGCCCCGGAGAAGGTCCAGCTAAGTAGTGGGGAAGGTTTGGTTTGAAGGAAAGATCACTTAGGTTGGGCAGAGCACTCGTCTGCTCCTCAGCAACCATGAGATCACCCCTCAGGAGCACAGGGCAAAGCGGATGAAGGCTGAAGGTCGGGTGCCTGAGGATGCTCTGTCCCTTGTCCATGGAGTCAGGTTGTTCCAGCACAAGCTGGGCACAGCGGCCTCGCATCACTGGATTCTTTGGGTGGAGACCAGCTGGCTTGGACACCCATCTCACCAGCCGAGAGAACAAGGAAGACCCAGAACCCCAACCCATCGTACATCCTGGGGGAGCACAGAGTCTTGAGAATAATCCAAACATTTTTGGATAATGATGCCAACAACTTCCTATTTTCCGCTACTTTTCCGTAGCTCACATCTTGGTCAACATCCAAGCACCCACCTTGGCTGCACAGGGTGTGCTCCAGCCAGGTTCAATGGAAGCAAGAGAGCTCACCCATTCTGCCAGGAGCTCCTCTCTTGGGAAACAGGAACTTCATCACACTATCAGAAAGCAAGGAACTCCAAAAAGAGATAAAAACTTACAAATACAAGCGGCATGTGAGACTTTGCAGACAAGGGCCATTGAAGCCTAATGAGTTCCGTGGAAATGGGCTCCTTATCAGCTGGGATTCCCTTGGAAATGAGAGCCTCTAAATACAGAATTAGTCGCCTGAGAAGACAGAGCTGCCATAAACATCAATAGCATCTGCAATTACACGTGCTAGGATGAATTACAAGGATACACAGTCTTCATGCCTGGATCCACGGGACCCATGGGATTGCAGGGGATCTCCCCAGCAGCAGACTCACATCCATCTTACAGGGGCACGTGCTTGGCTACAGAGCCAGCTTCCAGTGCTGGAGTACAGTGGGTGCACTGAGCTTGGGTGAATTCATGTGCCAGACCTGTCCCCCTCTTTTCCCACAGCTCTCCTTCCCCGCTGGATTTATTTTGCCTTACTCCAGGGTAGCACCGCCTGTGAGGAAAACTCTAAAAATCAAAACATTTATCCTGCGTTTCCCTACACGCCATCACATCTTTAGATATTCAGGATGAGTCACTGTCTTGGACCACGTTCTCCAGAAAAGCTTCGTGTTCTCTACAGAAACAGGCGCCTCGTGGAGCCCTAAATCTGAAATGCCAGCCCTGCTGTCAGAGAGCCCTCGCGCCCAGAGCTGCACCTGGCACCGCCCGGCTCCTATTTACTAGATCTTATTTTAAAATGTCAGAGGGATTCTGTGTGAGCCACAAACATGACAGACTGCTCAGAGCAAGCACCGCCAGGCGACTCAAGCTTAGCCTGGGCACAACTGCTCCCAGCGCAGCCCAGGGCTTGGTGTTCCCCCAGTCACCAACACCTGGGGGAAAAGCCTCACTTCTCACCCCAGCACAGACCAGCTGCAGCCACACCGATCCTCTATTTTTTAATGCAGCTTCTGACACATAGTAAAGCCTTCTGGGGGGCCAGCCAAAAATTTCATGAGTAAGTAAGAACCAAAAAATAGCATTTCTGGTCCACCCATGCACAGGGGATCTCAGAGGGAGAAGAGGGAAAGCAGCAGGGTGAGAGTGGAATCACACGGAGATGCTCCGGCTGAGCTGGAGATGACGAGCGATCCGCAGCTGCGGGAGCAGAGCCGTCAAGGGGAGGAGGTGGAAATATTGAACCTCAAAGGGAGCAAGCTGCAAAAGCGTCGGCTCCCGCGCCGCCCCCCAGCCCGGCGCCGGCCGTGCCGAGCATCGTCTCCGCGGCTCCTGCGCCATATGGAGCCAGCCCGCGAGTGCAAACGAGGCAAAGAGCGCAAGAGGCAAAGAGAAATAAATCTGTGCCACCACAGCAGCGCACGGGGCTGCCGGCAGCACAGGGAAGCCTCCATCAGGACATGGATGGGATGGGGAAAGGCTCTGCCTGCATCCCTGGGAATGCCTTGGCAGAGAAGCCCATCACCCACCCAGCCGCCCCCAGCATCAGAAAGGCATGTGGCAAAGCCAACAGGTCCATTGGAAAGGGCAGAGCATCCCATCAGCAGACCCTGCTGGGTTCTTTGCTCTGGCTCCACATCCAAATGCCACTTCCCTAAATGCCCTGGAAAGTCATCCTGGGCTCTCCCAGCTTTGCCTTTTTATTTTTCTCCTCCACTTTTAGATTTGGACAAAACAAGCAGCGGCCTGGATCTGTAACTATCCTGCAACCTATCCAAAAAGCTTTCCTATCAGTCTGAGCCACCTTTAGGTACATACATACACAGCTGGTCTGGTGAGTGTTTGCCAAGATTTCCAAACACCCATTCACACAAGGTGCCAGCTCCGACGGGCCAGTGGGGCCAGGTTAAATCCTTGCCCAAATTCACCAACAACTACCAGCAACTGTAATCACCATGGAAGATGCTCTTCACCAACAGGGGTTCAGGACCCTTTGTTGCAAGGTCATGGTGCATCATCCAAATGGTGCCGCAAGCAGTGGGCAAACAGCTGCCTGCCTCGCCCAGCTCGTGCCAGCACCAGGGATCCCCCCACGCCAGGAGCCTCTTCTGTGAGAAGGGAGGAAACACAAGCACTGCTCTAAGCCAACCTTAAATCACAAGATTTTGCTCAGGGCCATTCTTAGGCCAAGCTTTCCCTGCAAGCTGCAGTGCCCAGCTGAGCTGCTGCATAACCACAGCTCCCACGGGCCCTGGGGGTGAGGAAGGGGAGGAGGAAGAGGAGGATGCTGGCAGGAGGTGCCGCTTGGCAGCCCGCCTGCCTGGCACACCCCTGCCTCCAGCCCCAGCGCCTGCGCAAGCTGGGAAAAGGCTCCAGCATGAGGACGGCCATCTGTGTGCCGGGAGCCATGCCAAGGCGGGTTCAGGGATTATTTTTCCCCCTCCTCCTCAGGACAGTCTCCTTCCCAAATGCTGACTTTACACACGGGTGACACCTCGCCAAAAAACTTCAGCACGGTTGCAGGAAGGTAACCAAGGAGAAGTTCCCCAGTCAGCCAGCCCAGTCCCTGACCAAAGTCCAGGAAGTGCCTGCGATCCACTGCGGGTGAGGGATGGTCCCGGCACAACCGGCACAGCTCCATTTCATGCAACACCAGCTCTGCTCATTTTTAAAGCATTGCTGGTTGATGATAAAGTTCCCCCGAAGCTCATCTCCATACCCACCTCTTCTCCTGATGACGGTGACCCATCCTCCCTGATTGTGGTTTCCTTGCTGAAATAAATCACTTTAAGTGCACATTGTGCTCTGGGTCTCATTACTGTTCATCATCTTCTGTGCAACGGAGCTGTCACATCCTCGCAAACTCTGTCACCTGGGCGACACAGGAGCCATTTGGGAGGGCAGGCAGGTGGGAAGAAAGCGCCCAGGGCTTGACAGGGTACCAGGAGCTTCCCATTCTTCTCCTCTGCAGCATTTGAATGGTGGGCTGGCACCCCTCATGGTACAAAAGCTCAGGAGAACAAAAGCAAGAAGGCGCAACACGTGTCCAAGATGGGATCAGTGCACCAAGGCCCCACACGGATGGCAGCAGGGGTGGCACGTGCACCTTGATGGCCAAGAGGGTCTTCCTTCAGCGAGTTATGTCCCTGCTGGAAAACCTCCTCCAGAAGAGGTGGAAGAAACTCTCCTCCCCCAATTTAGAGTAGAAACACCTAAAGAAGGGAAGGAGGAAGAGCCAGGCATGGGGGCAGCAAGACGGTCACCAATCCTTCTCCAGGTGGATCATAGATAGCACCACACTGAACTCCTCATCACAGATGGGTGCTTCCAACTCCATGAGGTTGCTCCAGATTAATCCAGAACAGAAGACTGGGTCATGCTGCACACAGTAAATTAAAAGCTCTGTGCCAAAACTCCCCAAGGACCCCCCAGGCAAGAGCAACACAAAGGCACTCTTTACCTGTCACATCACTTTTGAAAGGCAAACACTCAGAAAGAGAGAAAGGGAGTGATTAAGGCTGCTGCTAATCCTGGAGTGTCCACAAAAATGGGGCTGCTGGGTTTTTATCAAGGACAGAGTGTAAGTACCACCAGCCCTCAGATGGCCAGTGGTCCTGTGAGGGGCTGGGAGCAGCCTGGAAGGAAAGGCCAGCTCACACAGCCAGGAAGGAGCTGCTCACCCAAAGCCCTGCAGCCAACACCTGCACCCCTGTGCATCAGCACAGCTCCCTGGGGAGAGAAGCTCTTTCCTGGCCTCATGTTTGGGAGGGTGCAAAGGTTTGGGTTTCCCACCAAGCACACAACACCTACAAAAATCCTGGAGCGTGGCTGTGGAGAAGACACACTGCTTTCACACCTTCCACAAGGTCAACATTCACGTTTGTCTGAAACACTCCATCTCACCCATCCCATCACAGCTTCACAGGAAAACACCTCTCGCTGCTCTGGTGAGCACAGCAGGAGAAGACCCCCAGAAATGTAAGTAGGAGAAAAACCCCACCGACGCAGAAGATCCCCAGAGACGCAGGAGAAGACCCCTGGACAGGTCATCCATCAGTGCCAGGAAGGTTCCCCAGGTGGTCCCTGGGGCTTTGCTCGGCTCTGCGAGCATCCCACCCCACCATCCCAAGCATCCTGCTGCAGCCTGGAGACCCCCGTGCCCCCTCCTCGCCCAGGGCACTCGCACACATGTTCACACACGCCGGCACGGAGCGGGAGGGGAAGCCAGGCTGCAGGAATAACACAGGCACACAAACAAAAGAGCACAAGCCATTAATCTGGGTGAACCAGAGGAAATGAAATCATTATGTCTGCAGCTACAACATCCCGAGGAACAAATTTCCTGCCTGGATAATAAATGGATTCTTTTGTTTCACATTGGCCCCAACCACGTGACTCTCTTGGCCTATTCCTCATCCAAAACATCTTGCTGTATAAATACCCAGACAGGTTCGAATTTCAGCTGCTAAAAATATGTTTTAATTATAATAATATATAATAATAATAACAAAAAAAAAAATCTGGATCTACAGACTCCCCTCGCCTCCTAAACAACCTCTGAAGGCTTTCCAGCAGGCAGGCAAGCAAACAAAAAGTCCCAAAGTTGCCAAAAACAGCTGAACAGCACAAATGCAGCCTTTAAAAAATGACTGAGGCACCTGAAAGCAGCTCCAGGTTAATGCTTGCAATAAATAACCCCTGCCAGAAAGAAAAATGATGAGTGCATGAAGATTTGAAGCACCGATGGCCCAGAAGTATCTCCTAAGTACCTCCCAGCAGCAGGACGGGACCAAAGCCACATGGCATATCACTGACAGCTCCAACCTTGGGGCTGTGCAGGTTTTCTTCTGAGCCACGTTTTCTTCTGGTGGCTCACTAGGGCTTGGGATTTACCCATTGGATGGATGGGGGAATGCAAGATCTGGCCTCCTCTGGCTTGGCAAGATGCTCCTCAGCTGCAGGAGTCTCCAGGGATGCAGACCTTGAAGAGAGCTGTGTGAATGACTGGTTCCAACCATTCCTTTAATCTGCGACTCCATCACATCACTCACTTAAAACCATTTTTGCATCTAATTGCATATTTTGCTTCTGCTTTCAGCTTCTTTTCGCTCGCCTTCCCAGCTTCACCAACACATTGCAAGCACTGCACCAAGTTTCAAAACAAGATGCGGTTTTGAAGCCAAACATCAAAGTGCCTTGGTGCACAAAGTCTAAATTGTTTGGATGTTAAAGAGAGACCTCCACGCACAGAAACAAGCTCAAAAATTCCCTCCTGCCAGGAGGCAGCCAGGGGGCAGAAGATCCAACCAAGCCCACCATGCTCAACCACAGCTCTTACTCGGGGTTGGACTCGTTCTCCATCACCCCAAACATCCCAGCACCCGATGACTTCTCTTCAAATCCACACACACACAGAGAGGAAACCCCTGGTGCATCACACCAGCAGAACCTCAATTTCATTTCCCTTTGAGGGTATCTTTAATTCCAATTATATTTTGGATGCTGGGGAAAGCGTCCAAGCACAGCTGCTGCCTCATTTCTGTCACTTATCGCCGCTGTTATTTCAAGGAAGGGGAGGGGGGAAAAACGGAAAAAAAAAAAAGTCCTTGGAAACTAAATATTTACACACCCACATAGGCTAATCCCAGCAGATCCAAGGGTGGGAAGCCTATTTAAAAAACATCCCTAATTACTTTCCCATTTTAAAGAGAATAATCTGGCCATTAGCTCAAATGCTTTACTTAAGTAATCACTTATTTTTCAAGAGGAATAATCTGCTGGTGTGTGCACAGACAGGACAGGGGGCTGACAAACCATTTTTATACCCTTTCCTCAGGTACAGCTGCTGACAGCCAAGGGGCACAGAGGGGTTGAAGGAAGAGAGGGGAGTCAGGAGGTGAGCACATGCCACCCTTGGGAGGCCATCCCTGGAACATGGACAGAGCCAGCTAATGCTCTGACACCTTGCCGGTCCCTGGATTGCAACCACAAAGAAACTTTGTTGGGTAAACGGGGGGTTCTCAGGGAAACATGGGAAAGAAAAATGGGAACAGACCCCAAACATCTCGAAAGGCCATCAGTCCCCTCACAACCATGCCCTGGCAAACGCCCCCATCCCTCCCAGCAGTGCCAGGAGCAGGGAAACACAGCGGGCTGATACTGCAAAACACTGATTTATCAAGAGCATCTTTCAGTCCCTTTTTGCTGATGTATTAATGAAACATTCTCTTATCAGAAAGTAAAGCGGTTTCTGCTGGAAAAAAATGTCAGGAATCCAGAAATGGCGATGTATGGAAGGATTCCCAAAGTCCCCCCTGTAACAGCAAAGCAAAGAGCAGCAATTTGCTAATTGGCAACAGCCGCTGCGCTGCTCAAGGAAAGGGCTGGAACCTTGAGGATGGGCACGAGTTTGATTATAAGACACGCACGGCGGATCATTTAGAAAGATAAAACCACGCTCGCTCTGCCGCAGCCAGCTATTAAAAGTGGAGAATGTTATTTCAGGTAATAAAGAGCAAGACCTGAGGACCAGCCTGGGAATTCAAATTTACAACTTGTATCAAATTCATCTGCTGTAAAACTTCACCTAGTTTATAAGTTTCTCACCAACTTCATAAAACATGTTTTATTATTATTGTTTTCTGACTCTCCTGCCTTAATAAAATTCCTCTCCCAGCCTGTGTGGGTGTTGCATTATAAACATTTGCACTTTGATTCATTCAAGACTGCAGAAAGCTTTCAAGGTAACCTATTAGGAATACTTTAAATGGTTCAAAGACATCTCAGTTTCCCCTGAACGCCGCAAAGCTTTAAAGAACAAAATAAAAACGTGCCTTGCTGCAAACCACCTCCAAAAATCTGCTGGGATGGTGACTCGGGATATGGGAATGACCACGCAGGCCAGCCAGGAGGGGTCCAGAGTGGGAAAATACAGGGGTTGTCAGGGCACAGGGTAAGGTGGGCACCCACCCATCACTCCCCAAGCCCCCTCGCCAGGGAGCTGGAGGGATTTATTAACAAAAGATTCTCTCGGGGATGATGTGAGTGTGTCCCACTGGTAGGAGGCAGCCAGACCATTTTTGGGGATGCTGCTGAGTGGTTCCCACTGGTGGGAGGCAGCCGGACCATTTTCAGGGATGCTGCCAAAGCAGTTCCCACTGGTGGGAGGCAGCTGGACCATTTTTGGGGATGCTGCTGAGTGGCTCCCACCGGTGGGAGGCTGCTGGACTGTTTTCGGGGATGCTGCCAAGTGGTTCCCACTGGTGGGAGGCAGCCAGACCATCTTCCCACAAGTTAAGGACCCGACCGTGCAAAACCAGGGATTTCCTCATCCCTGATCAGCTGCAGGGAGCAGAGCCCAGCACTGGCACACAGAGCAGAGCTGGAGGGGGCTGGAAGCAGCGTCCTTCTCAAAGCAGCCCTTTTTCTCCTTGCCTCAGCCACAGCCCACCGAAGCTAAGGAGCAGCTTTCCATGGCTTTGAGCAGGCTCTGGAGCCGGGCTCCGAGCAGCCTCCCTCCTGCGGGCGCGCAGCGGTGCCGCCAGCGCGGCGATAACCCACGCACGGCACGAGAATAAACTGAGCTGTAGAAGGATGCTGAACACAATCAGCTCGTGCCCTTACAGCTCCCACCAGCCAGCAGCCACCTCCTCTCCTCCGCCAAGTTGGCTGCAGCATCCAGAGGTCAGGGGGGCACTGCCAGCCCACAGACAGAGCTCGGGAGGGCTCGACCCGAGCTGGGTCCAAAGAAAAAGGCATCGATGCCTTTAGTTCCTGCACAGCTGCTGCTTCTCGCCACTTGACCGAGCAAGAGGGAGGATTACCTGCCACAATGCACATGGCTCAAGGAGCCACACGTCCCTCCACAGGAAACACAGTACAGAACTGATCCTCCTTTCTTTCATTAAACCAGAAATTACCACTTTACAGTCCATCTCTGCTCACAATAACATCATTGTATGTGACTTCACAGTGTCTCTGTTGAGAGCCTGATGGGCTCAAACGACTTAGACCCCCACCAGCAATTTCAGCTCAAGGAGCAAAGCTCAGGCAGCAAAGGCCACAGATCTCCAGGAGATTCACCCACTTGTGTGGAGCTTCTGGAGAGCTTCAGCCAAACTCCACAGGCTGGGGAAGAGCTCTGTGCTCCGGGTTCACTTGCAGCCAGGTCATGCCCATAATTTCCAGGACTAAATAAAAACTGCTTTAAAAATAATCACAGTAGAAGAGCAGGGATGGAGTGGCCACATGGTGAGGGCAAACACACCTATGCCTGGAGAGCTGGAGAGCAGCCTCTCCAGCTCCACGGGTACATCACGGGAGGGAAAGGTCCTGGACTAGTCAAAACCATTACCAGAAGCACTTCAGATAGTACAATTATGACCATTTTGTTACTTCCAAACACATTTGTTTCAAATGAAAAGCAAAGCCAGCACCAAACAGAGCACTCCAAGAGCATCCCACTCGTGCTTTCTCCCTACATGTCCATCCTGTTCCTTGGGCATTTGGAAATCAGAAGCTACAGATTTTTGGTGAAAACACCAAGGTCAGCCCCAGACTGTTTCCAGTACATCAGGCTGTCTCCCTCCCAGTTCCCCCGGTCCAGAGGGCAGGGAATGCCCAGTGGGCCCAGAGCAGCCCCCCACAGCTAGCCCCATTCTCCTCCTGCCCCCTGAGGACAGTGTTTCCCTTTCAACTCTTTTGCTGAGTTCCCGGTTTTCCCGGGGAAGATGGAATTCACACCCCTCTGCCTGTTCCGCGGTGATTTAATGTCTTTTGAGCAAAATGCAATTATCCTCATATCAACAGGGCCCTAGTGAGGATGATAATGAGCCCGCTCCAACCCCGCGGCTACGGAAGCAGCTGAAGCAAGCGGAGGCCTCGAGTAATCAAAGGCCCGTCCCTGGCCTCTGATTGCTGAAAAAGAAATGAAAAACCTCCATAAAACTTCAAACAGTGCTGTTCCCTGCGTCATCCCTCCACCCGTGGTGTGGGTTTTAGCACCAGGAGACAAGCGACCAACACCAGCTCCGGGTCCCCCTGATGCCTTAGGATTTTAGCTTTTATATTTTTCCTATATTTGCAATCCTGCAATTCTTTAGTGTATAACTCTGAAGTCCACATAGAGCATTAGCTACTGTTCTCCCATTCTGGTCAGACAGAACAATTCCTCTCTAGGCCTGCGAATCAAGGACACCTCACTGTCTCAGGCCCCGAGAAATGTAAACAAAAATGAGTTGGGGGGAGCAAACTTGGGGTAAATTACTTCATTATCTGAAGCTGTAATTGGAGGATTAACCCCCAACATGCAAATGAACCAAACTTAGGAAAGTGTGAAAACCCGTGACCCATCATCCATTTTGGGTGCAGCCCCTGGGGGCTTTGAGCGCCCTAATGCACCTGAAGGCCCTTCAATAACTATAACCCCTTTTATCCTCTTAATTTTGTCTGGCCTCTGTTTTTAGGCAGCCCCAACAAGGCATCACCCCCAGCTTCATCACACCCAGCTGCATTTTGGTCACCCACAGCACCCCACGGCAGAGAGAGGGCACAGGGGCATCGACCTGCTGCTCAAAGCAGACCCAGCAGCCCTGTTTACCCAGGTTTCGGGGCTCCAGGAGAAGCAGCCCCCACCCCAAGTTGAAGGTGACTTGCTCTGCCCCAGGACAGGCAAATAAAGGCGTCCCCCTGCTCTGCCCTGCAAACGGGAAGAAAATAGAGAAAGGGAGGGAAAGCCATGTACATGCAAGAGGTCTTGGGCTTTGCAGGACCGCAGCGGCTTCCTGGGAGACAGCAGAGCCAGGAGCAGGGAGCATCCAGTGGGCTAAGCTGCCCATCCCCTCAGAAAAATAATATATAGCCAGGCAAAGACACCAAAACCCAGCTCTGCTCAGAGCAATCCAAGGAAAATGCTGGTTGGGTTTGAATAATCCAAAGCTTGGTTCCCAGTTGCTGCTGGGATGTGGCACACTGGGTACCAGTGCATTGGAGAGGCAGGTGGGATGAGAGAAGGGCTTTTGAGGAGAGAGCATCATAAAACAATCCTTTGAAGTCGTGATGAAACCCCCATCAAGGACAGCAGGAAACAGCCTGGAAGTGAGCATTTCCACAGCCTCTTACCTATTCCCACCCACCACTTCTACTCATTGCGTAACAAATCAAACCTTCATCAGCTCCAAGCACCAGTAACCCTGGCTGGATGCCTCCCCAGATAATAAACATTCCCTTCACTAACTAACGAGCACATACATGAGGCTTTACTAATGCCTAATTACTTGGCCTGGATGCTTCCAAATTTTAAATAAATAAACAAATAAAATCCTAGAATCACAGAATGGTTTGGGTTGGGAGAGACCTTAGAGATCATCTTGTTCCACCCCCTTGCCATGGGCAGGGACAACTTCCACTAGATCTTAGTAATAACCTAAATAACCTTAACACTGTCAAAAATCACCAAAATTAACTTAATACTGTACTTTTTTTCCTCCCCCCATCTGGAAAGACCTTGAAAAGACTCCACCTGCTTATTAAGGAGAATAACTTAGAAGAGAAAAAAAGCAATTTAACTCTCATCAATTACCTAAAACCAATCTTAACCCTCACCTCTTCCAAACAACTGCTTGCCATGACCTTCCATTGTGACATAAGTGCACAGTGTGGAGATCCCAACCATGGGATGCTCTGGGACTCCCCTCCTTGCAAGCCAAGAGCATCCCTGGTTTAATTTGGAAGAAGTGAGGCTGAAGGACACTCATCTTTCTCGTCCAGGGCCCAGCACAAGCCCCTTCCCCTTTGAACTGTTGCCTCTGTGATTTTTCACCGCGGGGCTCCCAGCAGGAACTTATTAAAGCCAGACCAAAGCACGTCTTGCTTTAATAGTAATTAGGTCACCCTGGGTTGTGGGCTTAGCAGGCAAAACTATAATTATTTAGAAACATCAAGTTTAAATGCCAAAGAATCTTAATGGAGCTGAGCTAATTAACCAATTTCAACTAAGTAACTGATTAGCTTAAAAAGAAAAAAAAGATAAATCAATGATCATAGACAACAACATTTTCTTTTAACAGCCTTTCTTGGAGCAATTCTCAATTGCACAAACTGAGCCCAACAACCCCTGCTAACCAAATATTATTGTAATTAAATATTCAACAGAAAGCCTCTTCAATTATTCAAAAGACTGATAACACTTGGTTATAATTGGGGCGGTGGAAGAGGTTTCCAGAAGCAGGGATTGTGTGCACCATCCAGCTCCGGTCGCTGACGCAAACCCGCAGCTCGTGGCATCAGCACAGGGCACCCCTCCCGTGCCTGGAACCAGCCTGGGGCAGACGGATGCTCTCCAGACCAGACGTGAGAAAACAGACCAGATGGTGCACAGGCTTTCTGGATTCCTGTTATTAGACCAAAAATTTAGGGGACTAATGGCCAGTTTCCAGGTTTCACACCATTTTCCAGTGGTAGCGTTACTCCCCTGACAGAGGGCCGGGAGGAAAAGCAGGCCCCGGTGTATCATTATAATTCACTAAGCGGCATTACCGTAGGAAATTACAAATTAGCTTTTCAGCAAAGGATACGGACGTATTTAGATTAGCCATAGAGAAACTACAGAACCTTCCAGCCCATTCATCAACGCTCTTGTAGCTCCAACTTTCAGGGAAATGAAACAATAATAAATATTGAGCAGGGAAAGTTAATCTCCCCTGAACGCACTTTAATAATTCAAAAGTTGCAAGAAATAAATAAAGCACAGATCCTTTCATCACTACAAAACACGTGTCCTGTTTTTCTCACAATTTCTCATGATGTGACTTGGTGGGAAAATGGATGGTGACCAAAATAAAAGAGCTCCAAAAACTCAGCTGTGGCTGTGAGCAACATTTACAGGGAAGGAGGGAGCCCATCCACGCTTGCCACTTATCTGGAAAGCCATGGAGCTGATCTGGGCAAGAGTTTGCTCCCATTGTCCCTAAGGAAAGGGCTGTGTTGCCTCTACCTGCTGCCTGCCTTTGCTCCGTGCCCGTTCCCTTCCCTGCACGCTCACGGGCAGCCTGTCAAGCTGCTCATTTTTGGACACACTGTGGCTTTACCCCTAAAAGCTGGACAATGCAATAACCAGCTCAAGGTCCAGGGGCCACCCAAGGCCCCAGCTCTCTCCTGACATGACTCTGCCATCACTCCCTCCCTCCACACCAACCTGGGACCTCTGTAAGCAACACTCATTCCAACCTCCTACCATTCCAATTGAGGAGATGCCTTCCCAAATTGCCACCCGGCCAACATCCAAAATTAACATTTGCCTTGCCCAAGTATTGATGCATGTAACCCTTGAGAGCTCTGTTTGCAGCAGAACAAGGTCAAATGGAAATGCACTTTCAAATCTGAATGAATATTTTGGGAAAACATTCCCTCCCGCAACCCCAGTTATTTACTCGGCCTTGCTGTGCTGTTAAATGGCTCCTCACACCAACACTGTCTGTTTACAGTGAACAAAGCACCGCAGTGCCCTTCGGGCAGCATCACACAGGTTTGGGGTTCCTGCAGGAGCTGAGCTCGGGGTACCCACAGCTGGAGAGGTAGAAAAGCCCCCTGGAGCTGGCTGGACTCAGCCAGGGCAGTGCACGCACACCACAAGAGCCTCAGCCTTGCTCTGAGCACCACTTCCATCAGCCTCATCCCACAGCATTCCCTGCTGCACCAGGACCGGGGTCTCTGAGACTTTGCTGACCTGATTAGCATCGAGTTACCCATTGCCCAAGGTACCATTTCCCCCCTTTCATCAAATCTGAGCATTTCTTTAGCTTACAGAACCCATCTCTGCTAGAAACATCTATTATTCAGCACCGTAGTCTGGATCCATATCCAAACGAATATATTTGGCCTCCTTCATCATTAAACATTGTATTTTCTTCTGATTTCTAAGGCCAATGGAAGGGTTTTACTCTGTCCTGTTGTGTCAGGAGCTGCACCCAGGATAGGTGAGAGGACACCTTGGAAACCCTCTGGCAGCTCATGCCACAGCAGTCAGGGCCACTTAACACACAGGAGGACATGCAGCACTCCAATATCCAAAAGAACAGGAAAACACAGTCCCCACCTCCTCCATGAGCAGCAATATCAGGAATTAGTCAAAAAAAAAAGGCAACATAAGCACCTGCAGTGTCAGGCCCCTCTTCCATGATTTGACAAAACACTTTCCCTTCAGGCTGACAAGATCTGGGCTCACTCATCACGCCAAGAATAAGGGTTTTCCCCTTAAGGCTTTCTTTTTTCCCTCCAGTTAGTTTGGGCAAAGAAAGCAAGAGTAAAGGGATGGCTGAATAGCAGCACTTGCAAATTCCCATAAAGGTTACCATTTGCACTTGCAAATTCCCTCCTGGAGACTTATTTCTAGCTTCTCCTTGAGCAGGGCTGTGCTCGGAGTGGAGCAGCTGTGCCAGCGGTGGGAGCGCACGGGGGAAGGTGCTGTGGGAAGGGCGGCCGCCGGCTCTCAGCCTCTCGGCACCAGCACCGCTCCGGCGCCTGGCAGAAGCGCAGGAAGCCCGAAGGATGCCTGCAACAGATGTGAGCATCCCGAGCCAAGGGGGAGGAGAGCGGGCACCCGGGGCAGGCAGCACGCACGGAGCAGGAGCCAGGGACGTTGCTCTCCAGCCAAACCCCATCCCTGCCCCTCTCGCAGGCGGCAGTTCCAGAGCCGGCGGATAAGCAGGGGAAGAAAAACTAAGCCGGATCCACCAGCCCCAAGCAGGGCTTTCCACCTCCCTCCTGCGCTCTGCTTATCGTGATGCTGCAAGCACGGACAGAAAAACCTGGATTTTATTTAAAAGAGCAGGCGCGAGGCAAGGAGATGGTGGACAGGTGAGCAGGCCAGGCAGGTGAAAGAGAGTAAGTGGAGGAGCTGCACCGAAATGGTCATCAGCCCCATCTGACCCTCCAACCCGAGTTAAAATGTGTAACGTCAGTCCATTACCACCCTCTCTATATGCTAAATGGATTATATTTGGTTCAGCTAACACGAGAGAGAGCACGCGAGCAGCTCCTGAGTGATTGCAGGGTGTGGGAGAGACAGAGTATTTGGTGCTGTCATCTTCTCGCATCCTTCTTCCTCTTAGCAAGCCACAAAAAAAAATTTTAAAATTACTATAAATGTCCAGTTGTCCAGCAGAAAAGGGTCAGCTAAGCCACAGGATTTGGTAAAAAAATCAAGGAACCATAAAAAAAACTCAGATAAGTGACTCTATTACGTCCAGGTTCGCGTGCCGCAGGCAATGAGTTGGCAAGGTTTTATGGAGAATAACGAGAGTGGTTTGGAGGCAGCCCGGGCCCTGACCCCAGCTGCATCCTCCTCCCCTTCCAGCCGGGTCCAGACCCCCAGACGCCTCCCCCGCCGTCACGGAAAAAAGACTTTTTGTCTCATTGGCTGATTTGGGATGCAGGGAGCCATCCCTGGCTCAGCTGCTCCCGCAGCCCAGGGCAGAGGGGGGCACCAGCCGTGGCTTTGCCGTGCTGTCAGAGAGGGCTGCCGGCAAATCCAGCCTCGCCGATGCTCCAGGGGCAAAGCCAGACCCCAGGGCAGGGCAGGTCCTAGGAGATGCTCCAGATCCATTAGAGAAAACCATGTTTCAATCTAGCAAATTCAACCTCTGCATCAAGAGATTCAGTAAAATTTAAATAAGCCCCATAAAAAGGCATTTTCTTTATATGACCACATCATTAGACTCTCACCTTAACTCCAAATCAGATTCCATTGCTCTACCTCAGAAATTCCCCATCCAAAATTTTCCCTGAAATCTGAGATCTCTCCTGAGATGCTACTTTACTACCCATGCAACTTCCTCAGCAGAGTAGAAATATCACCACCCCTCAACAGGTTCGGTCCGGGGCAGGGACACTGTCTCTACCAGTGCTCCCGGCGAGAGCTCGGGCAAGCTGGGGAACACCCTCGGTGCCACCCAGGAGTGCCCTCAGACCAGGAGGGAGCCGAGGTCTCCCATCCAGCCGCAATTCCAGCGGCGCCTCAAGCCGCTGACGCTCAAAGCCGGCGAGCGAAGCGCTGCTAACAGGTCGTGCCTCTTCACGTGTGGCTTCGCCACCGAGCAAACGCGCGCTCGCTGCATCACGCTTCGGCTTGGCACCAGCACTCCCACCTCCGGGTATTCCTACAGAGATCTCAGGAGGCAGCCCCAGAAATACGAAAAGCAAACACCTGTGTCAGCCAAAAGCCAGCGGGAAGGGGATGCTGCAGCAAGCGGGCCTGCCCGCCACGATCCAGCAGCCGTGCTTGCGAGCGGAGAGCAGCTGCGGCCAAGCCGCACCGGAGCTGCATTCCAGCTCCCGAACCAGCTCCTCACTGCCCGGCGCTGAGCCGGAGTCTCCCGCCGTCTCTGACAGCTTGCAGTTCAGCCACAACCACACTCACATTAAAACCCCCCGACGAGGGCCCAGCCCCACGCCGGCCGGCAGCGGTTTGGGACCTGAGCATCATCTCCCCGCACCCGCGCTCCTCTCGCTGCCCACGACCGAGGGGCTGCACCACGTCCCCTGCTCGCAGCCACCGCTCCAGCTGTGCTGGGCAACCCCTGCCACGAGCTGGGGCTGCACCAGCAAGAAAGGTGGCAGTGGCAAAATAAAGAGAAAAAATAATAGAAGCAATACTTCAAGAGCCATGCCGGGCACGGAGCTGCGACGCAGCACCAAGGCTGGGGCGGGCTGGCTGTCCCACCAGGCCCACCGCCCGGAGCCCGGGTCTTGGCTGCAGGCACCTTCCTGCTGCCCAGCAAATCCCACGACCAAGCGGGAGATGGGGAAAAGATCAGACGGACCGTGCTGAGAGGACGGGCACGCACCTGCTCTGGGGCTCCATGGCCGGGCCAAGCGTCCCCCGGCTCAGTTCATCCCCAGAAACGGAGACCACCTGCCCACGGCTGCCGGCGCATCCATCCTCCGCCGGGGCTGGGAGGAGGAGGGTTGGCAGAGGCGGCTCCGCGCACCGCCACGGCCCCCGGAGGCGGCCCCACCGCGACCCCAGGGACCAGAGGGGACTCAGACGGGACTCCGGAGACGGCCCCACCGCGGCCCCGGGGACCAGAAGGGACCCCGGAGGTGACCCCACCGCGGCTCCGGGCAGGGCTCCGCGGGGAAGGGGAGCCGAGCCGGAGCGACAGCTCGCCCCACGCGGATGCGGGCGGGTTCCCTCCTCCACCCCCGGCCCTCTCCCGAGGGCACGGGCTGCCAGCACCGCCCGTGAGCCGGGTACCCCGGGCTGGCACAAGAGGCCGGAGCCACGGGGCCGGGAGCCAGCCCCGTGCCGGTGCCTTACGGCGGGGGAGTCGCTCCCCGCCT
>VWZT01013643.1:0-31025 GCA_013397055.1 Pachycephala philippinensis | reverse complement strand
CAGGCTCAGGCACTGCGGCCGCAGGGGTCGGACACAACGCGGGGCCCCTTCAGCCTCCTGCCTTCTCCGCCACCACGCTCACCCTTCGCTGGGCAGCGCTCCGGGCGCCGCGGCCACACGGGCACCCGGGAGCAGCGGCCTCGCTCGGGGGACACCGGGATGCTCAGCGTTCCTCAGCAGCAGCCCTGTCACTGCCAGGCCGGGGCCGTGCCCTGGTACCCACAAGCACAGCCAGGAGCGGTCTACACCCACAGCCTCCGAAAAGAACCATCCAGAAGGGCGCTCGCCCGGTCCCGCTCGCCCCACGCACCGCCCTGGTCACCCTTGTCAGGGCTCAGCATCCCCCGTTGCTCCGCTCCCCACAGCGAAGCTGAGCCTGGCCCTCTGCCTCAGGGATCCGCGCATCCCGGCACACGGGGGTCGGGAGAAACAGCGCGGGCAGGGCCGGCAGCGAGGGATCATTCCCGTCACGGCCGTACGCCTGCCGCCACGGTGGGACCAGAAACCCTGCAGAGACAGCGAACGCTGGAAAATCGTCAGCTTTTCAGGGAAAGAGCGTGCAAAAAACAGTCAGCGGTGCCACGGGAACAAGAGTTTTCCTTTTGCGGTTGTGCAAAATATATTTTCAAGGAGCTTCTATTCAGCTGAGCAAATAACAGAAAAAATTGCCAAGAACCTTCTGGCTAAGTTTTAAGGAAATTTGCTTTCATCTTGACAACCCTTCTTCATTTCCTTCCCATGAATATCTCAGCAATCCAGTTTACTCACTCAGAGGATCACAGAAAGAAAACTGTGAAGTAAATGTCAGTATTATTTGCATCTTTATCCAGTCTGCCATAAAAGCAACACCATGTTATTTATCTGATCTAGCACAACTCAGTAACAGCTCAAGTATAGAATATTCATGATGTGCAAAGCAAAAAAATGTTAATCGTTTGAGAATACAAGAGGCAAAGAGCTGAGCCTGTGAGTTATCCAGAGAAGTGCCTCAGTTTGGGGGGGGGGGGGAGGCGGGTTTCCTCCCAAATAATAGTTATCAACTGAAAAACTTGCATTCAGAAACTAACATTTGACCAAAAAAAGCCTGACAATTTTTGTAGGGTAAAAAAAAGAATAATACATCAATATTCTTCTGATTTCTTTTCAGCTGGCCAAAGAGTTGGCTGCGCTGGGTGAAAGCCAGCTGTGTTTGTTCAAAATGTTTTCTGTTCCGTCAGCCTTGCTCCGAGTCTCCCAACAGCAAGGCTTTGCTTCTCTTGGAGGACACGTCTCCAAAAAAGCCGTGTACCATCTGGGGGTGGAAGTGGGAAGGTGGCAGCATCCTGTCACAGGGCCACTCTTCCTTGCACAGCCAGTGGGGTTGTCACCATCTGCCCCAGAGACAATGCCCACCAGTGTCCCTTGGAGGGCACATCAAGGGCATTAAAGCCTGATAGGGTTTGGGGCACATTTTGCTCTATTTTCCTCTCTGAGCCAGCCATGTGTGGGAGGCAAACACCCCGTGGAAGGTAAAAGCACCCTCCGGGCTGCCAGCAACCTCCAGTTCTGCCCACCAGGCCCCTGTCTGGGAAGGACACGGGGCACAGACCTGCTCAGAGCATGAGCAGCCCCCCAGAGGGAAGGCTTTGGGTGGTGCTGTGCCCGGGGTGCACGGCTGGTCCCTGTGTGCTCACGGCCCGCAGCGCACTGAGATGGCGGCAGTCGGCTGCCAGAATTAGCTCTGTCTTAATTAACAGCTTTGCCTTTGTTCTCAGATGCTGCTTCAGGCGATGCCAAAGCCTTTGTGGAGGATGAAGATCTGGGATCCCAGTGAAAGGAAGCATCAAGACTTAGCGTACGGCACAGCACAGATCTCCTTCTCAAAAAACCCTTGTAACCACCTTCGAGAGCAGAGGGGTCACAGCCTGTGCCAGTCCCCATCCATCCCCACCACACTGGCTGTGACAGAACCAGCTGAAGCACAAACATGAATCCACCAGGCCATCCTTGTGCATCTGGTGGCAGCAACCATGCTGCAAGGGAGGCTCTGAAGGGGTCACCCCAAATCCTTGGAGCTGGGAAGCAGCAAGCCCACGCTTTGGGAGCCTGACATCTGTGATAGCAGGTGGAGGGGGACCAAGGCTCCTGCCCTGCACCAGAGCTACCACCCAACTCAGACTGGGAGCGCACTGGGATGGTGCCCTTGGTGGCAGGAGGATCCTCTGAGCTGCTCGCTAACGCAGGAGAGGCTTGGAGCAGGATAAAGGTCAAACAAACCTCCCCTGCGTCAGCCTCACGGAGCAGCAGAGCTGGCAGAGGACACGGGAGCCTCCCCAGCCAGAACAAGCACAGAGCTAAAGCAGCCGTGACACTCCTGGTTTATTTTCCAAGCCGAGGCCAGGCCTGCAGGGAGGGCAGGAAGCTTTTCACACAGCACAGGAGCACTGCTCCTGCATCCCTAATCCTGCCAAGGCAGCACAGGCTGCTCCCAGCAGCTTGCCTGTGCGTTAATTGTAGAGGAAATCCTGCACCTACAGCATCCTCCCAAGAGTCAAAACCTGAGGAGCTGGTAAATCCTCTCCCTGATAAGAGAGGCAGATCCCTTCAATATTCCAGCATTCCAGACTTGTCTGGTGTGTGCCACATCACAAGAGCCAGGTGAGACAGGTAACAAGGGCAATGCTGGTGAGCAGCATCCAGCCCCTGCAGCACCTCCTGCGCAGTTGAACCCCTTCCTGCGAGTCCAAATAAATGTAATATGATGTAATAACATTAATTAGCAGCATTAAATGTTCAGTGTATTCCAGGCACAACTCAGCCACTTGGCAGAGTGCAGCCCAAACTGCTTAGTGTTCTCCCAGGGGAAATAACCTCAGGGAGACTTCTGGGCTTAAATACCATCGGGAAGCTGAAGGGAGAGAGGGAGGGAGAGAAGTTATTGTCCTCTCCAGGCATTCACAGAAAATTCAGGTGTCTTATCAGAGCAGAAGAAGCTGTAGGAAGGACAACTCCTTTGTCATGTGAACAATTTGAGGACTAAATTGAAGCGAGACGTGAAGAAAAAGTAGGTGAGATGAAGGTTAATTTGGCAACCAAAGTGAGAACAGAGGGAGCTGGGGTATGGAAGAGTCTATTAATTCCCTGGGCAAGAGAGGCAGCCAGAGCCGGGCCGCAGAGTAACTCCCTGCGCAGTACTGAAAGATAAATTGCAGGTTCTGCTGGTGGAATATTCTGTTTATTAAGTTCCAAAATAGGAGACAGTCAAGTGCCAAGCGCCTCGAGCCTCTCGGTGCCTGAGAACATATCAATCACTGGCGGGAGCAGTGTTCAGCAGCTCTGGTGTGACACCAGGCACCATGGAATGGGACGGACACACCATGTCCTCCCCTCCGCACTGCCACGGAGATGAGGAAGGAGGCAGGGAAGGTGCCTGCTCCTCTAGCAGTGGACAGCAAAGACAGGTAAAGATCAGCAAGTTCCTTTAGGAGCGAAAGAATTCACTTTGATTCATAGATGCTGCGATTTCTGCTACCTGGCTTTTCCTCCTAATTAGGTTTTTCAGGGCGGTTGCAAGTCCCAGCAGACCCATCAGCCACGGGACAACACAAGCACAGATCAGCCATGCTGCTGTCTCCTCGTTTTCTCTTTCTTCCTAGGATCTCCAGGTGGAAGGATCTCTTTGTTCCCTTTGAAGGCAGAGGATTAACAAAGGCAAATGCAAAAGAGAAAAACAAAAACTCCTTTGTCTGAGGATGGATGACATCTTTTTATCTGTTTCTAATCTGGCTTCAACTTTCATTTCTTTAGGAGGAGAAAAAAAAATCCAAAGATTAAATTTTATGCCAAGGCAAGCTATAATAAGTGACAGAAACACTCCATCTCCGGGTCCCTGCTAGCTCTGTGAAGTCAGAACGTTCACAAGGAAGAAAGCAAAATATAGACAGACAAACACTTTCAATGGAGATTTAAAATAAAAACTCTCCTCATGTTCCAAATGCAAAAGCTACAGAAAAATATGTCGCTCCTCCAAGGAAATTTCATTATCTTGAAGTGAAATGCAATTTATCTTTGGAAGCTTTAAAAAAAAAAAAGCAGGAAAGGGAACCTGCCACAAGAGTTTCACTTTATCGCAGCGTTTGGCTTGTTGCAGTCTGAGCCGTGTTCCCATATCTGGAAGCACACAAGGGGTGGGAAGTTTTTAAGGTGCAAGTCCATCCAAAGAAGGAGGGAGGAAGTAGAATGGTCCAGCCCACTCCATATCTGCTGCTTCAGGGTCCCATTCAGATATTTTCCTACTGAAATCACCCATCAGAGTGCAAAAAGCTGGCTTGGATCAGCTCACCTCATGCACAGGAAACTTGCTATTTTTTCCTGCTTTATCGTGATGAATTTCCAATTGTCACCTTGATCAATGGTCCCATGAACACTATCATAAGGGTAATATGATTTTTCCCCCGATCCTATCGCTCACAGGGTAATTACATGGATGACTGCACTCAAGGGCAAGAGCATGTGTCCTGCACCCTTGCACAGAGCACACGAGTGCCTGGTTCTGCTGGCATCACCAGGGCAGTAACAGCAGTTTTTCCCAGGTAAAAGGAACAAAACCAGGAATATTCAAGGCCCCAAACCCGCCAGTCACACTTACAAGAGAGAATGTCTCTGCAAGCATTGCAGCCTCCCCACTGTATTGATCATCAGTCTCACAGACATAGGAGGTGAAGGCCAGAAGGACCTGCAGCACCCCCTGAGCTCCCTGCACACACCAAACCTCACCCAGCAAGTTCTGCCTTGATCATTTCACTGCTTGCAAGCGAAACCTGCCTCCCAACCAGGTCTTTACCGAGCCACTGCTTTGATAGCCCAGGGACACCTTTGAACTGCCCCAGCAGTGCCCCTGGGCCCCTCTGAAGAGGGATCACGGGCACCACAGGGCAGTTGGCAATATCCAAGCAGCCCTTTCCACAGGCACTCCCAAGGGATCAGCTGCCAAGACCACAAGATGCCACGTCCCAGCTCCCATTGTACCCTGCTCAGGCAGGGGCTCACAGTCATATGAGGAGCAGCTGAGGGAGCTGGGGAGGCTCAGCCTGGAGAAAAGGAGGCTCAGAGGGGACCTTCTTGCTCTCTACAACTCAGTAGGGTGGAGCCAGGCTCTACTCCCAGGGAACAAGAGACAGGACAAGAGGAAACAGCCTCAAGCTGTGCTAAGGGAGGTTCAGGCTGGACATCAGGAGGAATTTCCTCACTGTAAGAGTGGTCAGGCACTGAAAAGGGCTGTGCAGGGAGGTGGTGGAATCTCCCTCCCTGGAGGTGTCCAAGGAATGCCTGGACGTGGCACTCAGAGCTCTGGGCTGGGTAACAAGGTGGGGATCCATCACAGCTTGGACTTAGTGGCCTTGGAGGTGTTTTCCACCCTCAGTGATTCTGCGATAAGCCTGCCAGTGGCCTGCACATCCCTAGCTCTGTTCCATGCATCCCCATGCAGGGAGGGGGGGAAGAGAGTGTTTTCTGACAGGAAGGAGGACAGATGACTTCCAGCGATGCGAGAAGTCCCCAGCCTCAGCTCCCACCCCTCCACAGCCCAGGATGTCCAGGCGCTCCGCAGAGCCACACACAAGTGCAATTCTTAAGGCAAGCTGCTGGGAGAGGAATAAAGGGAGTCCTCACCAGGCTTGATTGGCAGGAGACATCAAGAACTCTTCGAGAGGGGATTTGAGGGAGTTTTGCATTTCAAACAGGGCAGGCAGGCAGAGGTTTACCCAGAGTGAAGAGGGAAGCAGCGAGGCTGCCATTTCATCGGTTAACATCTGGCAGCTGCAAAGCTCAGAGATAATTCTGCCTCCGTCCTCCAGAGAGTTCGGATCTGGGAGGGATGCCAGAGATGTGGCAACTGGGAGGGGATGAAATTCCTTCACAGAATCCAAAACAGGCAGTGAAACATCACAATATTCTTCCTCCATTTAAATAAGTGACTCTTTGATGCTGACTGAGCCTGTGGAAATGTTATTTCTTTTCGTCTAAGTGGAAGCGGGAGGAGAACAGAGAGGGCGATACAGGTGGGGGAAGAAGAAACACAGCAACAGTGCTTTTTTTACCAAAATCAGACCTTTTTGATCAAAACTTGCAGAGACTTTTGATCAGGTTCTCCAAAAAAAGCTTTCAATTGTTACCTGTATTTCTATTTTTTTAAAAGCCAATAAGGACATCAAATTATTTCCATTTACAACTATCAGGTTACAGAAAATCAACAGGAAAATCTGGATTTGGATTTATTTTTTTTTTTTAAAAAAAAGGAAGCTAAAAGAGATCTTTCATCCAAAACTTGAAACTTATTCAGAGGTAATTCTGAAAATTAACTGTCATGTGCTAGAACATCTTGTGTAAGAGCATCATTTGTGACCAGATTATTTCATGGTGGGCAGAAGGACAATCCCCACCTGAGCAGCATCCCATGCTCTCCATCTCTCTGCCAGCTTTGCACTTGGGGTGGCTGCAGCCAGCTGGGGACAGTGACAGTCCTCACCAGGAATGGGCAACACAGAAGCAAGGCAGCTCTTCAATTACAGAGGAAATGGCCCTAATGAAGCCTGAACACATATGCTGCCTCTCTGCAGGCATTTCTCCCGTGGATGCCACTTCATCCCAACCCCCTTTCCAGGCTGCACATCCCCGGCTCCAGGGCACGGACCCAGGAAGAGGCAGCTCAGCAGGGCCATGTCGCGGGGATGCTCCACACCCGAGCACAGGTTACTGGGGCGGTCTGTCCCCCCTGCTGCAGTCTCAGCACACCCCGAGATCCCCAAGCCTGAGCAACAGCGGCCAGACCGGGCCATGGACCTGCGGGGATCCCTCCGACTGGGCAAAGGGTTCCTGGCTGGTACAAATGCGGGAACACCCGGGCCAAGAGAGCTGCCCAAGGCTTCACCCAGGCTAGCCAACTCCTCTCCGCACTTATTCATCAACCAGGGCTGGGGCCAGACACTCCCTTTTGCTGCTGCCCGGGCTGGGGACCAGCACGCCGGGTCCTCTCGGGCCACGCAGGTGGCCGAGGTTTTCCCCCACCAACCTCTGGAGGTCAGCAGCCGGCAGCACTGGGGCTCTGCACTGGCGGCTGCCGCTGGAAAGAAATAAAACCCGACCCAGGAAAGCAAAGGAACTCGGGGAAAGACCCAGTGGTCTGGACACAAGATGGTCTTTCCACACCATAGGTGACCCCAAATATTTGCAGGGGTTGGCACACATCCTCCCTGCACTGCTCTCCTTCCCTGCAGGCATGCAGGAGTGCAGGATCTTCCTCATTAATAGGAAATTATTAATTTCCAAAGCCTGCTTCACCCATTTAATATCTTTGGGTCTCGTGCCAATTCGTCCACAAGCGAGCTCTGTTCTGGGAAAAGGAATGAATCCCCATTTCACTTTGCCATCCTCCAATGTCATTTGCTCGTTTTGTGTCTGAAGGACGCTACAGCAAACCCTTTACAGCTAAATCATTACTGATTTTACAGAGGTTACAAGTTGCTGGTAATGTAAAAAAACTCTTGGTAAATTTATTACACAGAATCTGACATTGTGCTGCATAAATCTCCATGTTCCTGGTAAATAACAGAGATTTCTAGACAATGAGAGACACCAACTAGAACTTAGGCAAGTGAATTGGAGGTACAGAAGGAAGAACATCCACACCCCCTTGTGCAGAGCAGGAAAGGGAGTCCTTACCTTCACCTGGTCCAAAAAAGTAAAAACCAAAAGAGGAAAGCAGGAGAAATTTTCCTGCTTTCCCCAGCCAGGAAGGGAAAGGCAGCAGCTCTGTCAGGACAAGGTGGACATCTCTTCCCAGGGATGTTTCCTTGAACATCACCAGGAAATCACAGCTCTGCTGTGTGCTGGAAGCCAACTATTGATCAAAAAGGTGGATTTCACCCCCCAAAGGAGGCTGTGGCAAGCTGTCTCCTGGCTGGTCTACAGCTCACTCTTGGTTAGCTAGAAAAAAGCATTCCTGCCCACCAGAAAAGAGTTCCCATTACTGTTTCCATCCTACTCTCCAGGAAAGCAAAAGCCTGACTTTCGGCGAGGATCATTAATCTCATTATTTTTAGATTACATTCCCAGGTGTGTTCTCAGAGCTCCAGGCTCATGGCACAAGCACAGACAAGTGGACAGGTCCATTGGGCACTGATACAAGATCACTCCCCAAAATGGACGGAAGCAGACGGCAGGTAACGAGTCTGGAACTGTGGTGGTCAAAGAGAACAAATTGGGGCTTACCTGGCACTGGACATCTCCCATCAAGGATAGGCTGTGACATCCTGAGAGCTCACTGACAGCTCAGCCATGTCATTTAGGCTCAGGGCAGAGGAGCAGATGGCCAGCTCCAGCCACTGCTCTGGTGGAAGGAACTAAAGGCCCCTACTTTGCCAGACGGGACAACAAGCACCACCTCAGCTACTCAAAACCTCCTGCAGCACATCTGGGCCCCTCTTTATCCTACAGCCACATGGCAGCTGAGGCTCATTTCCTCCTAGCAGGGCTCCTCTGCAGCTGGAGAGCCCTGCTGGGGAGCACCCACAGGCACTGGGCACCACCTCTCCCTATTGTCCTACCTCCAGCTCTTCCTCATCAGGTGACAGCTCTCAGACACCAGGTGAAAGCTCTCCTCCTGCTGCATCAAGAGGAGCTCCTCGGCTTTCTGAGCTGAGGAAGATCCTTCACACTCAGGAGGAGGGGAGGCTGTAGCTGCCCCATCCCTGGAAGTGTTCAAGGACAGGTTGGACAGGGCTTGGAGCAACCTGATCTAGTGGAGGGTGTCCCTGCCCATGGCAAGGAGGTCTGAGATAATTTTCGAGGTCCTTCCCAATCCAAACCATCCTGTGAGTCTCTGATTGGGTTGGGTTGATGGATCATGACATGCTCCCAACCCAAACTGCTCCACACTGTGACTGTGGCCAGGCAGCCACAGGGCTGCCACCAACACCTTCACTGTCCCCATACATCAGCATCTCCTTCAAACCAGCAACTTCCACTCTCCCACAGTATTGCTCCCACTTTCCCTCCAGGAACTTCAAGCATATCCTGGTGACATCATGCTACACCCCCTTCCCCTCCCTGCCCTTTCATTTCTTTCATCAAAGTTTCTTTTCATCTCCCACCTCCTTGCTCTGGGGTGTTTTGTTCACCTCTCGCCCCCCACAGAGCCAAGCCGCTGTGCTGGAAAGGGCCCTGCACCCAGTGTGGAGGTGGGAGCCCTCCCAGAGGGAGCAAACCCGGCATCAGAGCAGCTCAAAGCCCCCCCTGAGCCTCACAATCTCCCTACAAAACCCACAGGGTTACAACAGAGCTCCGTGGGATGAGGTGCACATCTTTGTCTATCAGACAAGCACATCCCCAGAAAATGGAGACATATAATGAAGTGTGTTTAACACGGGATCAAAACACGGTGTTCGGTGTGTGGGAGTCTCCACACCCACGGGCGTGCTCGGGTCATGCCAGCACAGAGAGCAGTGATCCTTAATGCTAAAGGAAGAAACAGGGAGGAAGATCCTCTGGGCTGGATGGGCAGACACAGCTGGAGGCGCAAAGGTTATCTCCAGATTGCAGGTGTGATGCTCCCACTGGCGGGGTGTGGAGACGGTACAACACGAGAGCAAGACCTGGGAGAGGGATAAGAGAGAAACCTGAGCAAAGCAGCACTTTTCAGCCTCTTTGGCAACAACAAATCATGCCTTCGTTTCAGATTAGCTGATTTTTGTGTGCATTTGGTTTTTTCGAAGGTCAGTACAACCATGCAGGCTTGTGTGTGTGTGTTTGAAGCAGAATACTGACCCCTTTTGAGGCTATTCAGAGTTACATTTAGCTCATTCTCTTTGTTTCTCTCAAAATAATTTGGAAAAATCTTGCAGAGCATGGCCAAGCCCCTTCAGAGGGATAAAACACAGGGTTTGCCTCAGTTTTGCTGCTCCAGCCCACGTGGCTGGCGGCCGGAGGCTGCAGCACACAGGCCAGACTGAACTGGGGGTGCTGCGACAAAAATACATTTCTTTCCCATTTGCACTGAATGTTGTCATTTTGCCAGAATCCAAGCCCCTGCAGTTGGTTGCAAATCATCCATCAAAGAAAGAAAAAGTCCTTTGCTCCCCCTCAGCACCAGTGAGCCAGGCCAACACATGCCAGAGCCTGGGCACGGGGACAATGCCACTACCTCGAGGGCAGGCAGCACCTTGAGGCTGACACACTCCACCTCTACCTCTACCTGCAATTTTATAAACTTCATAAATGTATGTATCAAATAATCTATTTACTTTTTTTCTGAAAAAAAAATAACCAAAAGTTGAGAGGCACAGCACAACAGACAACCTTAGCTGTGAGCCGCTGATTTTTCTATGATATATTACATCCGAATCCACCAGTGCGACGAGCAGAACGTACCAATTTGGGTAATTGGTGAGGGCCTGAGAGCACGCACGCACTGCTGATCTGCCCTAAATGTATATTTACAGTGCAGGTTGTTTGCATTTCTGATGATCTGCAACGCCAGAAGTTAATCAGCTCCTCCAGTGCACGCAATCAGCTCCGCAGCGTTCTCCTCTCTGCTGTGGGGGAAGCCGCTCAGACTGTGATTTCAGAGCTGCCAAACACCATTAATCTGTTAAATGGGGGAGCAGGGGGAGGATGCTGCCAGGACCAGGCACTGCCCAGCTGCTTCCTTGGGCCAGAGGACACCTGGGCAACGCAGAGAAACGTGGGAACAGCCGTGGGACCCAGCACTGACCTACTCTTCTGATGGGCCTGCACTAACAACTTGAGGCTGGTTTCAATTTAAGCCTGAGTGCTGGCTCAACTCTTCCCACTGGATGTTAGCATTCCCATTTCCTCACCTAAAATCCACTTGAGTAATCAACTGTAAAGCTAATGACTGGGGCACCAAATCAGCAAAGTACTTAAGCACATGCTGAAGTCCCATTGAAAGAAATTAGACCTAAGCAGACGCTTTGCTCCGAGGTGAGGGGGCTTTGTGTAAAAAGTCACAAGGAGGCTGTTCAAAACAGGTGTAACAGCCTATGGAAGCAAACCATTCCCACTCAAGTGGCTTCCAAGCATCCTGCTCAGCACTCACAAGGACCTGTCGGAAGCATGGGAAACCTAGAGCTTTAGACCTGACTTTATTTTGTTGGCAGCCAAATTTGAGTAGGCTTCAGAGGACAGTCCTGGAACGTGCAGGTGGCTCCCATGTCCTAAGTGCAGCAGAGCACCTCCTGGGGTGCCCTGAGGTGGCAGCTGGGGCATGGATGAAGGGCACAGCACCCACAGGCACCCACAGGCAGGACCAACACCACCAGTATCTCCACACTGGGATCGCCCAGAGAGCCGCAGGCAGGCCCTGCCCAGTGCTGCTCCCTGCAATGAGATCCAGCACTGCTGAGCAGCAGGCAGGCAGGGTTACAGCCTGGGGACCCCAAAAGGAGCCCCCTCCCGCCAGCAGCACTGCCCCGGCCTTTCCAAGGAAGGCTGAATGTGCACATTCCCCCCGCGGCCACGCTCCCACCCTGGCTATCCCCTCACGCCTGATCCCCAGAGGGTTCGCAGAAATCCCACATCTCACCCCCCAGCCACCTCCCGGTCACGCTCCGGGTGACGGGAAGAGCAAAGATCAAGTTTCCCTGCGCACTGGAGAACAGCAAAAATGTTTGGTCCTGCCAAGGACAACACCTCGCTCTGGCAGGTTGTGCAGGTAACCACCTGGCACGGTGAAATCGAGCTGTAACTTGCCTTAAGTGGGGGATCTTACAGCCTCACACGGTGTTAATGTGTGTGTATCGATATGCTCATACATCAATAACCGATGTGTTCCAAGGAGACAGGTTCCCTGGAAGTTTTCCAGCATCTGGATATCTTTATTACGGTGAGTTACTTAGGTCAAAGCCCTAACTTGCGTAAACTGGCACAGCTCTGCTGAAATCAATACCCCTACGCCAGCTCCTGCTATTTGATGAGGTGGCCCAGGATCTCTGTATTGGTTTTACTGTCTCCCTTCATCATCTGCCCAGTTCCCATCTCTTGTATTTTTTCAGCTGCTTTTAGTTTTGCTTGTGGAGCCCTGGGAAAAGGCTGCGAGCAAAGAGCAAACCCCAAGAGCTTCACATGTAAGTGAGCAGTCCAGTTGTGTTCACCATCTCAGGGAGGATTTGCTCTCTTTGGTCTCCCAGCACTTGGGGATTACTCCCTGGTTTCCAGGAGATCCCCATGTCTGACATTTCTCCTTAATCCATCTTGTGCTCAACCCTTGAGCTGGACACCCAGACCAAACTGAGACAGGGAGTACCACGAGGCATTCATGCTCTCCCACGTTCACCCAGGGTGCAAAGACACCCGTAAAAACCAGGAAAAAGCCTTTTCTTACAACAGCCTCTTGCAGAAAGTCAAAAGCAAAGTCACAGACATCTTTCACTGCAGCAGGAGGGTAAGAGAGAAGGCCCTGCTCGGCCTCCACAGGGGGAGCGAACCATTTTACGTGCTAATCCCAGTGTGAGCAACCAGAGCTGGCACCAGCCGGGGCCACTTGTCTGACTTCAGCACTTGGCAGGGAGGGACGGATGAACAAAAATATGTAGCACAGACCCTGGCTGCCCAAAGCCACGGGTCGTTTGCTGACAGCAAACAGAGCCAGACGGAAAAATAAATACAGAGAACATCTTGAATTCTGAGAGCGGTTCCTGCACGGCTGCAGGGCTCAGCAATGCCCCTGCCCAGGCTTTTCAGTGCCCACAGCACATCTGATGTGTGGCCAAAGGCAGGGACAAAGCTGCCATCCCTCCCCAAGCTCACATGTGTCCATGCAATGCTTCCAAGCTCAGGGATTTGTTATTTCTGGGAAAAAAAAAACATAATCCTGAGGCCAGAGCAGAGAAGGAATGAGGGCAAAGAAGGGATTTTGGCAGGAGAGCGCTGGAGGGTGATGCTGTGAAAGGGTTGTATTCCAGGGAAGGCAGCCCGATGCTCCCGTGGGACGGGCAGTGCTGTCCATGTTGACAGCCTGGATCCAGTGTCTGTCCCCACAGATGCCTTTGGAAGCACCACCTGTACATGTGCAACATCCCAGCGCTCCGTGCCAGTGTGACAGGGCTGGCACGGGGAGGGAGCAAGGATGGGATGCAGGGCAGCGGGCACATCTAAATAAGGCCACAGAGGTAAGGGCAGGATCACTTTTAACAGTTAAAGTTTCATTTTAATAGATAGCACAAGGCGGAAAACATTCACGACAGTAAAGAGCAAAACAGGTACCCACTTTTTCCAAGGATAGGTTTCACAGCCGGCCTCCCTGAGGAAATGAGGCACGTTTGCATCCAGCCCCACTCCCTACCCCACAATTTTAGAACCTACGGGTTCATTTTAGCCAGATCAGAGTCGGGGGGATGTCTGTGGGAATTTCTGCTCTTACACTTTGTGGGTTTCTCCACACTTCCACATTTTTTGGAGAATCATGGCACCACTTGCTCAAACACATATAATATCCTTTCAGCAAAAATACCCAGCCAAGTTCAGACTTGTATTTCAAACTGTGCCATTATGCTTGTCCAGCTTGTACATCATGGATCTACAAGCTCTTAGCAGGGGTTTACCCCACCTTTCCCCCCAAAAATCATTATAATTAGCACTCCTGTGACTGGATCACACAGCTATCTGCTGGAAAAAATCAAGGCAGATGGTGGTGGTGCCTTGGTGCACTGGACACCTCATCCAGCTCCATCTTTACGAGTCTGGACTTTGCAAGGGGGTACAATCAGTGCCACTGAAGCGGATTGGCTCAAGGACAGCAAATTAAACAAGGCCACATCAGCTCTGGAGAGCCTCACATCCTCCTGTCATTCCAAAGTGATTGTGAGCCAGGCCATTTTCTCATGTGCTCACGAGGGAAAATGTAATATATCATTTTGTACACCACAACCTGCCCCCAACCCTTCCCAAGCATTTGCTGGCAAACCATGGCGCTGGGTGCATCTGCTCCAAAACCATCAGGGAGAACTTTCCTCTTTCCAAAAGGACAGTTCAGAGGATGGAAGGGTTTCTGGCTCCTCCTGGGGCCAGTGGGAGTTTGGTATCACCCACAGATTCCAGCATTTCACATTCCCAGAGTGAGGAAGGTGCGTGTCCCCGAGGGGAACGATGCCAGGTGAAACACCTGTGGGTCACTGAACAGAACCACTGCAGAAATCACTTCAGGATTTCATTTTTCCTGGTCCGTTCTGAATCCCAGTTGGATTTGGGCTGGAGGGGCAGCAGCTTAGGCCAGCTCCTGTTGCAGTCCCCCAGCATAGGAGAATTAATAATTAAACACAGGCCAGGTAAGGAGTAGTGGGTCTTGAAGGCAGCTGCAATATTTCCATTTTAAAAGGCAGGAGGGCAGGAGCTGGAAGCTAAGTGCCAATTCATCTCCCTTCTGCACAACAGCATTCCCAGGTGAATTATTAGGGATGAGCTGGTCGTTGCCATTTACATTTCCCATGGTCAATGGCACATCCCAACTGCCCCAGGGATAGGAGAAACAGCACAGGAAAACTCCGAGAATACACACGAGTCCACCAGCAGTGAGTGAGTGGAAGGGATTCTTCCAACAGAGCTGGAAGGAGCTGCTACCCCACCACAGCACCTCTTGGGAGCTTTCAGCTGCAACCAGCTCTGAGCCTCTGAGCTCCCTCCACTGTGACAGTGGATTTGCTCCAGCCCGAGGAAGGCAGCCCCAGGGCTGGTTACCTGCAAGCTGGGCTGGCCCTGGGAGCCTTCTGAGCCATGGAGCCCTCACAGTACTAATAAACCTGGTGGCTCAGCCCATCACCCTGGCATCAGGCACTTTTTACTCCGGTGTACAGGCTGCTCTTACCTCTCTGTATTCAGACATCAGGTGTCCAAAATCCCTGCTGGAGCCCCCATAAAGCCAATGGCTCCCAGCCCAAGCGCTGCCCTTCGCACATTTAGCAGCCCAGCCCCTCTGCGGTGCCCGAGCACAAAGACACGCAATGTCATCCTCCCGCCGCTCCCTTAACTGCTTATCGATCCCAAAAAACCTCCGAATGGATTTCTCTGGCTAGCTATCATCCTCCCTAGCCCGGGAGATCCCCTCTATATTATAGAGCAGACATCTCAGTTAGAGCTTTATTTACTGCGAAGGAGCAATTAAGCCATCCTGGTTCGATTTACGGCCGGCACAGATAACCCCACTCAACACGAGCCAAGGCCAGTTTAACTTTCAGATACTCATCTCTTGCCACGTGCAAAAAAACAGCTTAAATTGTGCAATTTTTATATCCCCAGCCCAAATTCATCTCTGATCAGTCCAGTACAAGATGTGAAATTATTCCCTTGCAGGGTGTTCAATGGATTTCCATTGTGCTCACTGCAGTGCTGAAGTCAGAGCTCAATTCACCTGGCTTTATTTTCTGAAAGCCACATCCTGAAGCTGGTATCTGGGATGTTGGGGATTTAAATGGCCAGCTTCATGCTCAGGACAAGATATAAGGAATGGCAAAGGCAAGGCATACCCATGGTGCCGCTCCACTTTACTGGCACAAGGGTGGGGACACCCTGGCTGGCAATGGGGGACCCAGCTGAACACCCTGCCAGCCTTGGTGGAGGGGCTGGAAGCCAGGACATCCCTCCCAGCCCCTTCGCAGCAGGCTCCAGGGCTGCAGCAACTCAGCACACAAAACGTCTCTCTGGTCCGAGCCTGAGCTGCTATCCAGCAATTTGCCACGGATAATGTTCGTACTTCACAGCTTTACAGAAAATCACTGAGATTGATACAGATCTGCACTTTATTAGTTTTGCCAGCTACCAGCAGTGAATTAATCCAACTGGAGACTGATTTAACTTCTCAATAATGCCCATATTTTCCACATTGTCAAAGTCATTTCCCATTACCCACAGTGGTGTTTGGGTAGCCAGGTGGAGCACCCGGACATCGCTGCATCGCTCCTTCCAGACGGCTAAGCTGCCAAGAGCCCACCAAGAACACGCCTGGCTAACGGGTATCCTCTCTGGGTGAGAGTCTGTGGGATTTAAAGAAAATCTCTTTTTAAATAATTCTATGTCTTGGCAGGACAGAGCACTAAGATTGGGGAGAGGGGGAAGTGGTGCTTAAGGACTTAGGGAGCTGCTGCACAGCACCAGTTTTAAAACATTATACAAGTGGCTGCTTTTGCTCTCGGAGCTGGGTTTAGGTCAGTAACAGTCTTCATTTCACATTCTCTCAGCTTCGTTCTTTTGCCTTTGGACCCACAGCACGTGTGCCCCATGTCCTGGAATGTGACCTGTCCTCACCTGCAGCACTGCCTGCACCACCCGGAGCCATGGATGCAGGAGCCCCTGCTGAAGAGTCATTGCACCCAGCCAGCTCTCCCTTCCTGCTGATCAGCTGGAAGTCTCTGTTCTTGGCCTCGTTGTCCCTGGCATTGAGATGCTTCCCTGGCTGATGGCCCGAGACCACTTCTGATGGCCCTACAAAGATGATGCCAGCACCTCCTCAGCTCCTCACACACTGCCCAGCACCCGGCACCGCTCAGAGCCACGCTGCAACCCAGGGAGAGGAGTAAATGTCTCAAGATGCTGGTTTTGATTAATCATACACTTAGAAAGGTTCTAAATAATACATAAAGAAAGAAAAATATCAACAATGATAGCCTGGCTGTTTTTGAGCTAATCCTTGCAAACAGAGATGGGCTACACCCTGCGTGCCAGCCCTGCTAAACCAATGTTGCCTCCCACCTCTGGGGCCTAATTTAAGTAACTCGGGGTTTAATCCAATCACTGTTCCCACAGTATTTGCACAGAGCACCTTGGTGATAATCCACGAGACCTTTCCAGGCAGCCACGCCCCATGCCAGTAAACACCTCCTCCTGCCCAACTGCAGGTGCCACCACCCAGCACTCCTGCTTTCCAATCCCGCTTTCCCTTTTGCTTTCACTTCCTGCCCCAGCTCGTTTCCCTGTTGTCTCTCTGTGCTCCATGGCACCTGCACATTTGGGCATTTCCTGGGACATTCGCACACGGACGTTCCATCGAAACCACCACACCTGGCCAGGTAGAGGGGCCTTCTCCTTTATGAGCTTCCATAAATGACACTGACACTCACTTGAGCTAGCAGGTGCAAAGATCAGCCCTGCCAGCACTATGTACTTCATCTCACTTCCTCCTTTTCCCAGAACTCATCCTATTCACTCCACAGAAAGTGAAGCTGCAACCAGTTTGACAGAGTCCCAGAAGGTCTTGCTTGCATCCTCACCTGCATGGGAAACTTCCAGAGCTTCTGCATCACCTGGGCAAGGAGGTAATGACAAACCCAGCAGGGACTGGTGGTGTCTTGGCAGCTGCTGGATTTTAGGAATATTGCAGTATCCATGGGTGAGATGGGAGCACTGGGATGGGAGGTGTGCTGGAAGCTGGGAGCACTGGGACATCCCTGGTACCACGGACTTACCCACTTACTTGCTCTCTGATAGCAAAAACTGGAAGGGAAAACATGAAGTTCCTTTCTATCCCTTCAGACAATGTCTGCATGTTATTTTAGCATCTTCCAGGCAGGACAGCATTTTTGTCCCTGCCCATGGCAGGGGGGTTGGAACTGAATGATCTTTAAGGTTCCTTCCAATCCAAACCATTCTGTGATTCATTCTATGATTTATTGTACAGTGGCAAATTAATTTAGCAGGAAAATAAAACCATTCAGCATCTGAAATAGAGTATTATTTCCTGCAGCATTAATCGGTGGCATCAGTACCACTTAATTTGTTACCGGTGGCATATTTCTGTATGGCTTCATTTCCTTAAAAGCATGGGAATTAATGAGGTGTTTGCGCTGGGAAGGGACTGGCAGGCACCGAGCAGAATGCGGGCAATCACCGGAGAGGCTTCCTGGCTGCATGGAGGCACCGAGGGTTTGTAAACCACGGTGTAAATACCACAGCTCTGCTGCCCTACGGGGGTTAATCTACTCTGAGGCAGACGTGATTCCAGCAGCTGAGCACCTGCCCCACTGTATTTAAGTGCAGAACAAAATTCACCTCACCTAAGCAAGATACAGCAATACTGAATCATCGTTATTTGTTTGTCAGTACCTGAGTTAGTGAGGATGTCTTTTCCCAGAAGGAAGTCAATCAGGGAGCATCCAGCCCTGGCGTGTCACTGGCCCTGGGACGTCACGGGACACGTGAATCACAGCCCTTCTGCTGATGCCATAATTGTATTTCACCTCCTTATCTTGTGTACACTGAGGAGCTCTGGGAGGGAAACCCCCGTCCCTCGGCAGGGATCCAGCCCCGGGGAAGAGCTGCCGAGGGGAAAATCTGCTGCTGGGGGTTGGTGGCTGATTGGTGCATGCTGTAGCCACTCCCAGGAAAGGGAGAGAGAGGAGAGGGCTTGAGGATAATAGGTCAGGGAGGATGATTCTGCCACTCTATTCCACTCAGGTGAGACCCCACCTGCAGTGCTGTGTCCAGCTCTGGTGTCCACGACAGGAAAAGGATGTGGAGAGGGTCCAGTGGAAGCTGGAGCCCCTGTGCTTTGGAGCCAGGCTGGGAGAGCTGGGGCTGTTCACCTGGAGAGGAGAAGGCTCCAGGGAGAGCTCAGAGCCCCTTCCAGGCCCTAAACGGGCTCCAGCAGAGCTGGAGAGGGACTGGGGACAAGGGATGGAGGGACAGGGCACAGGGAATGGCTTCCCACTGCCAGAGGGCAGGGATGGATGGGATATTGGGAAGGAATTCTTCCCAGTGAGGGTGGTGAGGTCCAGGCCTCCCCTGGCTTAGCATTAAAATTGATTACCCTAAAAAAACCTTCCCATGTTTTACTGGGGTTCAGAATTTATTATCTATTTTATACACATGCATTATAGATTTATATAAACTTGACCTTTTAAGAGCTGCCCTGTGCACTTGCTGAGCCTTACATATAAACTGAGTATGAAATATTTCAACCAACAGCTTCCAGACGATGTGTGGGTAAAATTCAGGGCTGGGGAAAGGAGAGGAGAGGCGGCCTCAGAAAGTTGTGTGATACAGAGAAATGTGCCTCTAACCTCAGCTCTGCAGCTCTGCACCCTCAGACCTAGGTCCTCGCTCTCCGAGACTGGGGCAAGAGCTCAGGTGACCTCATCAAGGTGTGCTGAGATCCCTGAGGACAAAAAAAAGGTGCAATGGTGACTTCAGCTGCCAAAGTCCTAAATAACTAAACACTTTTGGGGCTGGTCAGAAAAGAGCAGAAAAGTTGTAGGAATTAGGGAAAAAAATCTCCTGTTTGCTATTTTCTCATGGACCTTGTATAGAAGACCTTTCCTACAGGTAACTCCACCATCAAACCCCCACTAAAGCAAAGCAGAAGCAGCTCTAATCCCTGGGTCAGAGCTGGTGACTGTGGCAGTGAATCTCCCACCGCAGGCATTGCAGTATTAACATTTAAAAAATCACGAGACCTCAAATGTCCCAACGCTAAGTCTCATGACCTTTAAGTCAACTAGATTCAGGTTTCTTTTTCTTTGACTCTTGCTGCGCTTTTGGGATGGAAATAAAAGACCTTTTTAAGTTTAGGGAAGGTTACAGGGACCCTCCACCACCCATTTCTTCCCACATTTACATTCCTCGTCCCCTAAATTCAGTTATCGTAACTGCTGGTTTATTTTCAAGCAGTTCTTTTTCATGTTGCCACATTCTGATAATTCTTGCTTTTAAGGCAATTCTTGATGCATTTTTAGGCTCAGATGAAATGAGTCTCCCTTGGAGGCTCACTCTGACCCAAAGCAGCATTAAGAAAGTCCTGAGGTTTGCCCAGGTTGGCTCACAAGGAGTTAGGAGTGGCCTTATGCATTTTATAGCTACAAGGAAAGCCAAGGACTGAAATTCAAAGAGAGAATATTAGAAAATAGCCCAGTTCCGAGGTCCAAAATCACAACCCCATGCTGTGCCATGTCCCTGGGCACACAATACCCCAGCGGTCCTCATTCAATCCTCTTGACACGCTTCTGCCCTTGATAACACCCTCCCCTGAAAAACCAAACCCCAGCTCAGAGAAAGCCGTGCCTTGGGCTGCATTCGTTTGGTGGGCTCAAATCAAAAATGTAGAGTCAGGTGTTTGTCAGCTGCTCTGTAGTGCTGAAAAGCCCTCTCCTGCTTTTCCTCTGCGTTGCCAAGGTGTGTACTTCAGATAAAAGTCCCGTTTCTGACCAAGGCACTCGCTGCTGCTCCGGAGAGGGAGAGGACAGACAGGCTCTGCTCCTGCTCTCCCCATCCTCACCGCCATCCCAAGGTGCCTCGTGGCTCCCAGCCTTGGCATTACCACGAGCAGGCAGAGACCTCCAACAGCGCCTCTCTGGGCTGCCAAGAGGCACAGAAACCCCCCAGATCCGCTGGCCACGTTCGGCAGCCCCCGCCCCCTCCTCGCTGCCCTGCCGACCGCAGGCACGGGGACGAGGGACATGGGCTCAGCCTGGAACAGCCCCCCAGCCCAGCCGGCGGCTCTGTTTGCACGTACGGATAAATATACATGAGGCAGAGCCGAAAAGCCGGAGTCAGCTCCTCTCCGGCCCCGCGGCTCCGGTTACGGCGCTGCCCGCGCCCCGTGGCACGGACGCTCCCGGAGCAGCCGCCGGCCTGGCACGGCACGGCACGGAGCAGATGGCCAGAGCAGCTTGGCCCGCGGCTGCCAGCCCCGGCTCCTCGCCTCGCACGGTGCTCACCGAGGCCACCTGGGCCTCCCGGGCACCCGCGGGCCGGGCGGGACGCCGCCACACCGGGGGCAAAGCCGGAGCAGCTGCTGGCGTGGCGGGGATCAGCACTGAGCGGGCCCCGAAACCACTGCGCCCTTCCCAGCATCACCATCTGCTGTGCAGGATCCTGCTCCCGCTCCAGTGAGAGCAACAGACTGGGGTAGCCGTGCGCAGAATGTGGCAGGCAAATACACCCGTAAGCAAAGCTGGGTGGCAGAGGGACCACAGCACCTCAGGCAAATCCTCAAAAGCCACAATCACCCAGTAATGACCTGCCTGTGCTGGCCCTTGTTGGTGCAGGTTCGTCCTGCTGCCCAGAGCTCCCAGGGAGGATCCGCTGCCCCGTTCGCTCCTCGGACAAGGGCACAAGGAGCAGAAGGGGCATAAGGAGCGGAAGGGGCACAGCAAGACACTTGTCCTGGGCTGCGGGAAGAGCAGAGAAGGAAGGGGTGGCAATGGCAGGAAGCAGGTCCTGTGCCTGGCCAGCACCCCGCGGGCTGGGGGCACGGGCAGGGAGTCAGATCCTGCAGCGGGGCTGCGGGGAGAGAAGCCGTGTGCGGGGACTGGCCGCGAGCATCGCTTGGTGCTTCCCTGCCCTCCCCATTAGGGGCTTTGCGCCCTCACCAGTAAACCGGGAGGGTTTTGGCCAAGAGCAGTGGCCACTCTGGGCGATGGCACGAGAGCCCCCGTGGCAGGGGCTCAGCGGGGACTCGGGGTGCATCGGGGTGCAGCACCAACATAGCCCTGAGCACGTGAGAGTCAAAGGGCTCCAAACCCCGCTCCAGGAGCCCCGAGCAGCGAGCACGGCCATAAAGAGCAGAGGCAGCAGCTCTCCAACTTCCTGGCACTCGGGGAATCTTCCTGGATCACGTTACGTTCATGTGTCCTTGGCTCATCTCTGTACAGTTGAAAAACACTGTAAGGGGAGCCAGTTAATTGGGACAGCTGAGGTCGAGAAGCAAAACCCAGGGAAGCGATTCCTGCTAAATTGGAGATCTGTTGCTTTCACCAAAGCGGGCAGTCTGTGCAGCCCTGCTTTCCCGGGAGGCCCCTCCGGGCAAAGCAGCGGGCCCGTGCTGTCCACCACAGCCCCGCGCTGCTCCCGGGCTGCTCCCGGACAAGGTCCCGAGGAACTGCCCGTTCCGCGGTCGGTGGGATGGTGGTGGAGTCACCGTCCCTGGAGGTGTTCGAGGAACGGCTGAAGGTGGCACTCAGTGCTCTGGGCTGGTTGACAAGGTGGGGATCGGGCAGAGGTTGGACTCGATGACTCTGAAGGTCTTTTCCAACAGAAATGATTCTGTGATTGTGCCATTTTGGGTCACCAATCGAAGCAGAAAGCAGGCAGGCACTAAGGGTGCTGGCTGGGCGCTGCCGCCAGGCTGGCACGGCTGAGGACAGTGGTGTCACTGCAGTGACAGTCAGCATTTACTCCGCTGGCGCTGCGTGTCCCGACCTGCGCTGCGCTAGTGCGAAAGGCTCCCGGCCCCAGGGGATGTTCCCAGCCACTGCCACGACACAAATAAATAACAACAACAATGCTCCGAGGGTGGCGGGGGGGCTGTCATCTGACCCAGAGCCACCGGTGGAAAGAGCGAAGAGCCGGTGCATGTGCTTGTCCCCAGCACGGTGAATGCGCTGCCGTTCGGTCACAGCAGGAAGGGCTGGCAGGAGGCGAGCGGCCACGGCGACAGAGCGGAGCTGTGCTGGCACCAGCAGCCACACAGCTCCAGGCTTTACTGGTGTGTCCGAACACCAAATGCACGAAGCAGAGACTGCACACCTAAGGTCCAGGAGCTCTTCTCTTGCCTCTTTTATGGCTGCTTATTTAAGAAGGAGTTCTAGAGAGATGCAGATGCTTTGCCTCTCCAGGGTATTCCCTCACTGAACAAGGACTGGTCCTCATTTCCTTGGCTCTTTGGGGTTGGGTCTTTCTAGCTTGAATAAGCCTAGAGCAGAAAGGGACCCAGATCAGGAGGGCAAGACATGCTCTCAGCCCAAAGGCACCAGCTCCAAACGTGGCCCTGAGCCATGGGCAGGGAGGAGGAAGCAGCTGCCATGTGCATGTCACCAATGGCTGTCCCCTTGTCACCCTCGAGTTATCCTGTGGAAGAAGCAAAACACAGATCTGGGGGAAAACCACTCCCTTGCAGGTCTGCAGCTCGGTCACTCAGGGCCTGAGAACTGACAGTGGTGTTTTCCTTGCAGGCTCTGCCCAGGCTGTGCGAGTGAGGATGACAACAAAGCCAGCAATCTCAGTAAGTCACTTGTGAGACCAGCACTGGCGTGACAGACCAGGGGACGCTGGTACTTAAAAATGTGACCTTAAGTACAACACGCTGGGACTCATGGAGGACATGGCCTTACCGCTTCCGCTTTTCCACTTTTCGGGGATCTTGGGAAAAACAAAAAGAGCTTTCTCTGATCCTACCAGTAAGGAGGGGTGAACTCCAAGTGGTAGCGTATCAGGATGCAATACCAAATTACCACTGCCATCATCCCAGTTCCCTGACGTCCAGGGAAGTAATAAATTTTCACAGAATCAGGGAATGGTTTGTGTTGCCATGGGCAGAGACACCTTCCACTGGACCACTGTCCAACCTGGCTTGGAACACTTCTGGCGATGGGACAGCCACAGCCTCTCTGGGCAACCAGTTCCGTGAAGTTACAAAATATTTCTAGAAAGACAGAAAAGAACCAAATGCCAGGCATCCAATGCCCAATGCTGGGCACTGTGGCAAACCTGGGACTCCTGTGGGCAATCTGAAGGAGCCAGGTAGAGAGGGGCAAAGCAGAGCATCACTCCTGGGGTGACAGCCATGCACACTCCTGCCCGGAGGCTGAGCCCATCACATTTCCAAGAGGAATGCTGAGGGAACAGCACTGTCCTTGCAGCTGCCTCAATGACAGGAATAATGTGCTGCAGAGCTAAGGGGGACAATGGGATGATGATAATGAAAGTACAGGAGTGAAAATTCATTACTGGAGATGCTCGGGAGCCATCCTGAGGGATCCCCTTAGGCTTCCTGGGCTGCTTTAACCCTTTGGGCGTGGCTCTGGTACTCAGGCCCATGTGCTGTGCTGCTGACTGTGCTTTCCTCCTCTTTTTCTCCCATTTCTTTATGAAAACAACCTCCTCTTTCTCCACACAGAGCGCAGTGCACATCACAGACCCTCTGTGCCCTTCGGCACTCAGCTTCCTGGGACTGTGCATGCAGAGCAAAAAGCATAATGGGGTTTCTGGGCAGCTGCTCCAGGAAAGAGTCCAATAATATTTTCTCCTATTCCCAGCAGCTCACATGGAGATGGGAGCAGCGAGCGGACAAGACAGCCAGCCCAGCTCCACAGGTGAGCTCGTTCCCTCCCTAGGGGAGAGGCCTTCCCTGACTGCTTTCGGGCCTCCTGGAGCAGAAGGAATCTGTTTCAGCGCTGTTAATGTTGCTTAGGATGCCCCGGCATCCTGCCAGGTTTCGGAAAAGTTAGAGATGCCCATCAGGCATCTCCATGGCAACTCTGGGATGCTGATCCCAGCCGGGCGCAGTGTCCATGTCGGAGCAGCAGGCTGCCAGGTTCATCTTCCCCGGGCTTTTGGAAGGGCAGAAGGAGCTGAGAGGGGCTCTGGTTCCTCTTGATGCACTCCCAGGCTGCTGGAGGAGCAGCACATCAGACACCCGGGGACTTTGACCTGTGGAACAAGCCAAATGGCTCTTCCCAGCTGGTGGCAGAATTCCTGGCAAAGGTATTTTTGGCAGGTTTTTTTGGAAGGTATTGGTACCTGGTGAAAGAGTTTTTGGAAGGTTTGGCTGGTGCAAAATGATTTGGTGCTTTGGGCTTCTCCCACAGCCTGGAGGTGCAAGCAGCCCGTCCGTGGTGGGAGTTTCATACTCCAGCCCATGTCAAACACCCCAGCATCCCCATGGCAGGGCACCAGGAGTACAGGACACCACTGTGGTGTCGGGATTTTGGGTGGGAATGGCAGCAACAGCCAACCTGAGAGAAGGTGCGGCCCTCAAGGAAGGCAGGAGATGCGGAAAAGGAGGATTTCATACATACCTCCAGGGCCTTAGCCAAAAAAAGTGAGTTTCTGTATGGAAGAAATAGCCCAGCCTCCCCTGGGGACACATTCTTCCTGCCAGACAGCTTCACATGTTGTGAGGGACACAACAAACCTCCTTTGTGTCACTCCAGTCCTGAGAACACTCAGAGTCAGCAGGATTCCAGGTCCAAGGATGCCTACAGGCAGCAAAGCCCAGCCTGACTCACCCTGAATTAAATACATCCATCGCCTTTTGGCATTGTCACACCTCATCCCATCCTGACAAGCACCAGATTCTCCACTCAAGAGCACCTGAGATGGTGTTTTGGTAGCCACAGCTCAGAGAGGTGCCCACGGAAACACCAGGGGTACTCACCCAAACAGAAGCCTTGCAGCAAATCCCAGCTGTTCAACTCTTGCTCCTGACACTGCAGCAAGTATGGCTAGAGCTTCTCAGAAACAAGAGCCAGTCACCTCCACACTTCTCCAAGGCAGTGGTGAACTTGTTTCTGTTGCCAGCATTGTGTCCTCAGCTCATCCAACAGCTCAGTCCAAGATCACCATGAGAGCATCCAGCTCCCTCCACAGCATCCTGGCACCTCGGGTCGAGAAGAAATGACCCCAGGGAGGGCTGTTCCATGACCCAGCCCCCAAATGACCACCCAGGTCCTTTATCTCCAGCCCAGGCAAACACAAGCAGGGAGCGTGTCCTCCTGCAGGCCAGGCTCCCGAGGAACAGCAGCCCCACTCCGAGGGTGTCTCAGGAAGGAAGGGTCGGAGGCCCAGCCCCCCAGGGTCCCTGGCACTCCAGAAGGGTTGATCCATGTTCACTTTCCTTCAAACACCACGACTCACGCTAAGCTCCAGGTATTTTTTCCAAACTTGCCTTCCATTTACCTTTGCCATTGTATTAGAGAATCCCAGCTGGGCTGGGCAGTTGAGATAACTCCTTTGTCTACTGGGTCACCAGGAAGGGCTTCGCTCATCCCTGCAGCAGAGAGATGTTGATAAAATGCAAAAATAAGTACTTTCTGCATCTCCCAGGATATGCCATGCTGCTTGTTTAATTAGAAGGGGCAAGGCTCCCTTCTGAATAAACCAGAAATAGCCTTCCAGGGAAAAAATAACCCTGCCTGGGTATTCTGGGGGATTCTTGGGAAAAACAGATCTATAAAATCTCCCCCAGTCTCGCACAGTACAAGAGCCAGAATTTTGGAGGAGGAGTATGTCCAGAAAGCCAGTCTGCTCTGGGGGAGAAACCGCCTTCACCTTTAATGCTGGTGAAAGCAGATAGAGTGTATTGTCCTCTCCCCCTTCATTTCTTCTCCTACGTGTCTTCACCTGCCCATCTCAGATGCTTTTGGTGTCGGGGGCAGCTTTGTGGGGAGTGCTTGACAGTAAAGCACATCCCCAAAGGCACAGCTAATTCGGGTTACCAGGGTACCTTAACAAAGGATTCCTAAACCCTCTGCAGGCTCACACAGACCCCCACTGCCTTCAAAGGATGAGTTATTTGAAGATTATACAAGGATTAATGTCTAATGACTGCGTGCAGCCCGGCCAGGTGCACTCTCCTCATCCAGAGGGGCCAGCAGCAAACCCCACCCAAGCAGCAGGCTGGAGGTCAATGATCCATGCCCGGACAGACAAGTCAGGATAGCGCTGGAGAGCCTGGCAGCCTTTGGTGGCCGAAGTCGTGCCAGCAGCCCCGTCCTTGCTCCCTGCCCCCGGCAGTGCCTCGGGGTGCCGCAGCAGAGCCCCATCCAGCTGCCAGGGAAGGAGGAGCTCGGTGCCAGCACCACCCGGGGTGCCCAGGACACACGGCCACCCCTGCGGGTCTCTGCGCCGGGGCATCCACTTGGTGTTGTTTGTTTTTAAGAAACCGTAGCAAAACATCTGCTGAATCCCCAGCTGCTGAGAGCTTGTTCTAGGAAGAACAAAGAGCAGCAATGGTCACAGCAATGTCTTTTGGCACTGAAAAAAGGGAGAGTAGAAAAAGCCAGCAGAAGCATTTGCAGCTCTCTCTCGGAGCACGGAGCTGTGACACACCCCGAGCCACACCCCGCTCCTCCACGGCTGCTCCCACCCTTCTGCGCAGGCAGCGTGTCCCCAGGTTCCTCAGGGAAGCAGTGCTGGGCCGTGTTATGAGCCAGGGAGCAGCCAGGTTTGCCTTTTAACCCCAGCAATCCCACTCGGGATACAGGACCTCCTGCCAGAGCGCCCGCCTGAGCACAGGTATTTCCCCGCGGGAGGCAGAATTGGCCTCCAAAGCATCGCTCCCGCTGCGCCTCCAGGGGTTACAGTCCTGACTGGGTTCTGAATCAAGCCTCATTGTCTCACTGACATCTAAACACGTCCTTGACCTCTCTGGCAGGGCTGCTCCTGCCATCAGTTAGCTTGTGTGGATACCAGGAAACTGAATACATGGGCTTACAGTTCAGTGGAAAGTTCTGCTGCCGTCCTAAATCATAAAGCACAGCTGCTGACACAGCACAAGTGCAGAATGAGGCATCTGAGCAGCCTGGGCTTGGAAAACGCCGGCAGGAGAATAAGGGCAGCTCTGTCTCAGGGAGGGAGAAAGGACAGGGAGGCCAGGAGAGCAGATTAAAGCTCACCAGAGTGCAGCTGTAATGTGTTACCCACCGTGGATGCGTCCCCGACCCCCACAGTTCCTTTGCAGTTGGGAGAGGAAACGGCAGCTGAGATTCAATGTCTGCAAATGCAAAGTAATGGCTGGGAAAAAACAAAACAAACCCCAGACTTCAAATATCTCTGCAAACACACACACGATAATGAACTCTGAATGAGACATCCTGAGGAGCAGAGGGACCTTGGGAGTCTGGGTGGAGAGAGTGGTGAAAACACCCAGCTCCTGGGTGGTGAGCAAAGCCAGCCCGGGGCTGGGATGGCTCGGGCAGGGAGGGCACGGAGAACAGGACAGGAGCCACTGGCACAGCTGCACGTGGAGCATGGCTGGCCTCGGCCTCCCCTCTCCAAAGGGACAGCAGAGCTTGCAGGGCTCAGAGGAGGAGCAGCAACAGGGAGCAACTGCTGCAGGAAAGCTCCACAGCTCGGAGGGGACACTGGAACTGCTTCATGGACAGCACCGCTGGCAGGAACAGGGACTCTGTTGTGACACAAGGAGCACCAAATGAAAGGCAAAAGTTTCAAAGCAGTGAGTATCAGCCATCAACCAAAGGGGTCATCAGGATGTGTTAGCTCCTAATTCCATTGAAGGAGTTCAGCTTTAGATGACTTTGGCCTTTCCTCTAGTGGGGTTACAGGCCCAGGCTTTCTCTGCAGACAGTGGAGAAGACCCTGAAACACCAGGGTGTAACATGTGCCCCAGGGTGGGCAGCCAGAGCAGCTCACCACAGCAAGGAGAAGGGCAGCCTTAGCACTTTTTCCAGTGCAGGCATCTACAACAGTCTTGGAAAAACCTTTGGACACCCTCAACTGTGGCCCTGGCAGGACCGAGGTTCCCAGCAGCCTCCCTTCTACAAGCAGAGGTGGAACATCTTCCCAACACACCTTCTGCTGGGGCCTTTGCGGACCTTTGTGAAGGCAAAACACCTGCACGAGAGTCAAAACCCTTTCCCAGGAACGCAGCCTGCAATTTCCCTTTCCACCCAATGGGATTCAAATAACCTAATTCTTGCTCTACATTCGTACACTGCCTCTCTCCCCCAGATCCCCCCCGGAGAAACGCCAGCCATGTGGTAAATACATGGAATCGTGGCACTCCGATAGCAGCTCTTGCTCTCTGGCCATTAATTCTTCTCCCTGGGACCTCAGTGAACATTGAAATCCTGCAGCAAATCCAACGAGCTGCCTTTATGTGAAAATCAACACGGCATTAAAAGGCTTTCTCCTTTCCCTCCTCAAAATGCAAATTTTTAGCTTCAAAAGTATCCTGGCCCATGGAGAGATGTTGCTGGTCATGTCCTTATCTCAGGCCAGTGAGGAGGTTACATTTTTCCACGGAAAACTCACGGAGCAGGAGGGCTCACTGCTGCATGGGAGGCAGCAGCACCCACCTCAGGCACAGCCCGTGCCTTCCTCATGGCACATGCTGCAAATCACCGTCAGAAACCTTCCCCTTCCCCTCTCCAGGAAAAAATACAGCATAAAACAGAAGAAATGAAAATGTAAAGGAGCCTTTCAAACCCAGCCACCTTCTCCCTGAAGACTGGCATTTCTAGGGAAGCAGAAGCTCCCTGTAGGTGCTTTCAGTGTGCTGGAAACACCTTGAGGCAGGACGCAGGTGAGGCTGGCGCAGGAGGGAAGCGGGGGGTGCTCAGCCCCCAGGCAGCTGGGCCGGGAGCAGCCACCTCATCACCGAGAGAGAGAAAAGGAGCCTCTAGTGATGGTTACATCCCGGCAGGAAGGGCAGAGCCAGCAGCTCCCGAGGCAGCAACTTCCACCTGCTCAGCTGTGGGGGCTCCAGCTCAGAGCTGCCAGGGAAGAGTCATCTCAGCTCAACATCAGCTGGTGCCACCAGAGTGTCCACACCGAGCTCAGCTCAGGTCCTGAGCCTAGCACGGCCTGGGCTGCGCCACTGAAACTGGCTCCTACCAACATCCCCAGATGCAAGCCACCACATCGCCTCTTGGGAGCTGGAGAGGAGCGAGGGTGAGAGCAGAGCTGGAGGAGCAGCGAGGCCGGGACACACAGGAAACCCCCGCGGATGGGAGGCAGGAGCAGAGTGAGGAGGGTTGGAGCAGATTTTGGTGCAGGATCTGGGCGACACCAGGCTTAGGATTCAGCTGTGCCGATGAATAGTTCAGGAGAGCAGTGTCCCACCTGGGCTGTGAGGGAGAAGGGACAGCAGGGACAAGGGCTGCACCCCAGGCAAGTGGCCGGGGAGGAAAGGGTGCTCGGGAGCGGGCAGGAGCCGCGGGGCTCGGTGACAGGTGACAGGTGACAGGGGGGTGCTAAAGGCCAACGGGCAGGTGGCGAAACTGTGATTAGAAAGTCACTCTGGCCATAAATCTCATGGACCTGAAATGGAGATGGGCAAGCCCCAGATGGCTTGGAAAGTCTGCTTGGCGGAGCCCAGTGTAGCTCAGCGTGCATCTGGCTCTCCTTCCTCCACCTCCTCCGCCTCCTCCTCCTCCTCCTTCTCCTCAGCAGGTTTAACCACCTCCAGCCAGCTCCTCTCTACCAGAGCTGAACCAGGGACCCCTGAAACAAAAATTCCTCTAATGCATGAACCAAAGAGCAAAACCTGCTCCACCTCCTCCGCCTCATCCATCCTGGCACGGGACATTACCAGGGCTTACAGGCACATCCCGTCCCTGGTGCTCCCCTCTTGGCAGGGATGCTGTGGCACCATCCAGAGGGGTACGGGGGGCTCAGGACTGTGCCATGGTGCACCAGCAGAGCCCACGGATGCAGGTTCCCTGTGGCCACACACGCTATTTCTGGATATGCTGAGGAGCTGCTTAGGGCTGGATTTGCAGGTGAGCCCAGGGGCGTATCAGCTGTCCGTGCTCTGGAAGGGTCTCAGGAACAGAAAAGGGGCAGGAGATTGGGAGGGGACAGGATTTATATAAAGATCCACGGGAAAACCCGTGTCTCCAAACACAGTAACCTAACAGCAGGTAGTAGCACCAGCCCTTGCCCGGGGATCCAGGACAACAAATTTCCCCACCTGCAGGCAGAAGAGCCCAGTGCTCTCACACTCCTGCCTGAAAAGCACCAGCAACACCTCCAAAAAGGCACCCTGCCTATGCCGAGCTCCCGAACCCCCTCTCTGCCAGCGGGTGCCTCCCACAACCTTTCCCAAGGCTGCCGGAGAGCCCTTCAGCCCACAGGTGCTGTCGCTCCCCCGGGACCCCCGGCCAAGGCGGGGGCTGGCAGCACGGCCGGGACAGGGGCCAGCGGTAAAATTAGAACGCGTGTCCCTGCCAGCCCCTTCTGCGAGCTGCAGAGACCAGCTGAGCCCGTCTAACCCGCACTGTAACCCTTCATGTCCCCCGTTTTGTGGGCTGGGACCGTTACTAGAAAGCCAGGGATTTGCAGGGCTTTCCTTTTTGATCAGCCGTCTCCAGCTACCCCAGAGAGCCGGGCTCGCGGGCTGGTGGGGCAGAGAGGTGGGGTTTTTTGGATTCTTTGGGACAGTCGGGATTGCAGCTTGCAATTCCCTCTTCTGCTGTCCCTTTCCACGCCAGGCAGTCCTGCAGAGACGGATCCTCCCCGCTTCAAAGGTTCGTGTCCCCTTTCCGGCCGCTTCTCTCCACCGCTGCCCTCCTCCTGCAGCAGTTATT